>NW_017549038.1:2457116-2496168 GCF_001854935.1 Bemisia tabaci | reverse complement strand
GGGGCAGCCCCCCCCTGGCCCCCCCTTCCTACGCCACTGCGGAAAAAATGGGCATGGTTAAAGAAATATAGGTGGCATAGAATCAAAATGCTATTAGTGGTATTCGTTTTTCATGCAGATCTGGTAGACTCATAGTGAGTGCAGCCAGGAATTTAACAAGACCAGTGCAGTAATCCACCGTTTTTATTCTCTCACTCCCCTTGCGGGTAGAGGAAGTATTTTCATCCTCCCTCCCCCCCCCCCCAAAAAAAAAAAATTAAAAAAATTGCAATTTCTTCATTTTTTTCTACTTTTTTGAAGGTGCGCGCTGTCAAAAAATCAAATTTGAAAAAAATGTGTGTCCATCCGTCCTAGGTCTTTAAATCTGCGTTCAACCGTGTTTCCGCTAGTTTAAAAATTTATGTGTTCAATTTCATTCAAACTTTGAATGGGGGATCATATCTATGGCCCCATTATACACGTCAAATTTTGGGGTACGCTATATGTGGGGGAGGGGGAGGCTAGGAGCCAAACATGATCCTTGTCAAACTCACACGAAAGAGTCACTTCGAAGGACGGTAGATTTCGTAAAAAGACCTTTAATTTTTATCTTTTTTTTCTATCAATTTTTCGTCATCTCAACTCGTTTAAAAAAGACTAACCGTCATTTTTGCAATGATGACCGCTGCAGAAAGAAAAAAGTATGATTCAGCAGAGCCGAGGAAGGGACCAAGAAAAACCAGATTGAATATGGCTTACGTGGTGCAATGAACATTGTGAGAAATGTAAAAGGAAGAGGGCATGGCGCGAGTAATACGCCTTGATTACGATCCCTCCTCAGCATTGCCATACTGTTGAGAAGAGACCCTAGATATATTTATGGGAGACGGATACTAGAGTAAGTCCACCTTCCTGTCGTGCAACAGCACATAATCACGTGGGAAACAAAAGCTCGGGCCATAAATTGAAACAGGAACGCTCATTTCTCTGATGTTTGTTGAAGTCGGAAAGGTGACTGAGGTGAGAGACTTACATAAAAGATCATCTTCTCTATCTCACATTATAAAATTGCATAATGCCGCTTCCAGGAGGTCGCCGAGATGAAAGGGAGGCTCCATAAGGAACAGGAGTCCCAGTGCACTTAGATTTCATTAGAGTATACCGCCGGAGTATACTAATCGGAGTATACTACCTTCTGCTTCGATCTGGCTTTGCTATGACCCGATATTGCATGCACGGAAAATAAGAATCGCTAAAATTTAATTGCTAATTAATAACTTCATCTAGTGGCAGTTCATAGAATAGGGCTGGTTCTACGATTTTCTGAAAGAAAATTAAAGCCAAAAGTTCTAAAAATTAGAATTAGAGTTTCAAGTAAATTAATCACTTCAATGAATAGTGCGGACTCAGTGATATTCAATCATTATGTTAGTTTCGGAGGTTGGGAAAATATTTGATTTTACTGATTTATTCACTGAGACTGAGGAATGGTGGGAAACCACGTATTTACTTTTTTTCAACGTATCAAAGGGTTTGAAAACGTTTTACAACTCGGTTTTTTAAAAATTAAAATTAAGGGGAAATACTTTTACATTCCAAAGTACGGACTTTTTAAGAGGAAAACTTGGAATTTTTCCCTGAGGCTTTAATAATATTATTTTTAAGTGAACGGCACAGTTCATGAAGTGTTTTTCTCTTTATTCATACTTTTTTTTTTACTTTCTTACAAAACAAAATTTGAATACTTTCATCTAATTGTTTTTATTTTTATTTCTCTTCATTATCCCCCTCCCCCATTTTTTTTTAAATTTTAAGTGTTTCTTATTGGAAAGGGATATCGCCCATGAGCTCAAAGTGACAATATTTATCATTAAATTACATTATCAACATTGATTAAATTTTCACGGACGAAGACATAACTTAATACTGCTGTGCTAAGGAAGAACGCGGTATGAAAATTCGAGAGTTGCCAAATTTCTTTGGATAAAACACGAATTTCTTGCTTAACTTATGAATTTTTTCCCGTAAATTATTCAGATAATTTTGCTCGCAATTCCACCGAAAAGTCCTAAACATTTCAAGGGAAACTATTCATGTCTTTCCTCCAAAATCAACATTTTATCGAGGGAAATTTGGCAATCTCGAATGCTCATACGGCGTTTTTCCTTAGCACAGCAGAATAAGTGAGCGTAATGATACGAAAAGAAGACCGAATTAGATCTTTTCACGTGCGTTACCGGCACGAGCGAGGAAGACGCGGTGATGATATTTTTAAAAGTCGTAAATCCGGCGCGGCGAATGCGGCGACGGATAGGTGCACCAGTCTAGGAAACGTCTGGGACAGCTTTTAGAGTTGATGCGATGCAAATGGGCCCGTCATCCCGGGTCTCACCGCAAGCTCCGGGGTGCATCTCATTGGGAAGACACCGCTCGTGCCGCCTCGGTTGCGTCACTTCCTTTTTCGGGCGCTCCGAGCGTCTCGCTCCCGAGACAGGTAGATGAGATGTCAGAGGTCCGTGCATAGTTCGCGGTTGCGGTCACCCGTGACTGATTCCAAACGCGCTGCTTTACGAGATCTATGAGACGGACTTCGCTTTGAACCGCAGACGCGAGAAGTCCGCATGTTGTTAGCTCTTCGGAGATTTAATCTTTTTACCAGTTTCCAAGTGAATAACAGTGGAGTTTTTTACACCAAAAGATAGATCTTTCTACGGTGTGTGGTTTTTCATTTGGATCTTGACATAAAGAACAGTTCTACGAACAAGATACCGCAAAATCCGTATGTAATAATCTTGATTACGTAACGTTTTTTGTGATTTCGGAACGTTATCAGTCTTCATCAGTGATTTTTAATGTAGATGTGACAACCACATCAGTAGCCATTTTGAGCTGATAAGACTAGTCGTGCCTATCTCTTTACTATTTCCGTGTTTCCTTTCGTTATCACTCGAATCTGACACAAACTCTTGCTAGAAACTGCCTTTGTAACTTTACCAATCTTATTCTTGACAGTGCTCCTCTAATTCTCTATAATGACCAGAAAGAAAAAGAGAAATACAATTCCAGAATTTCCAGAACCAAAGATCTTTCTATCCGACCGCCTGATATGCCAACACAACAAGAGAATTACGAATTGCAGACCATGTTTGGACATGAAATTTACAGACATCAAATGTGAACATCAGCTGGATACCTTCCTTTGTGAACAATGCTTTACCTTAATTTACTATTATGATGAAGATGACGGCACAACTAGAATACCCTACATAGCTATTAGTCTTGGAGATTTCTCTCCACAGAACTTAGAATTTATCAAAAACGAACGAGAACCAATTTACAATTATTTAGAAACTCACTTTCCACTTTTCTTTCCCACACCTACTCCTGTTCCTCCGCTAGATGATACCAGTGCTCCTTCCACCTCTGCTGCTACTTTAGCATCAGAAAACAGTACTGCGGATACTTTATTGGAACAGGAGAAGAATCTTATGAGTTCTCTAGAAGTTCAGAAAGTTCCTCGTAAATTTAATTTTAGCAAGAACTGCAAGTGCCAACACAATGAAAAAGTCTTTCTTTGCTCACTCTGTCATCCAAAAAATCTAAACGATATCAAAAACATAAAATGTCTGCATTTAATACCCATTATTGAATGTAATCACTGTAAAAATTTAATCACAATCCTAAAGAAAGAAAGCGAAAAAATAGCACTAAAACTCATCAGCGATAAAGATTACATCCCTCTTTCGGAATATGATAAATTGTATCCTTTCATAAACCCCAATCGAAAGAAAAATAGCATTAACGAGGATAAGATTAATGATAATAATAAAAAGAGAAAAATCGAAAAGAACACAGATAATACAGTATCTAACGAAAAAAATCCTAGGAATAAACCAGAAAACCAAGATAATAAGAATACAGAAACTTTAAACGAAATTGGAACAAATAATAAAAGAAATTTTCGCGTGTTAGAGACAGAGGAAATGGAGATAGAATCTAAAAATGCTCAAACAACAGAGGAACAAATAATAACAAGTGAAAAAGAAACAAAACCCCCTCCCATCTTTGTCTTGAATGAAAATCTAATCTCGCTAAGAGAAATTCTAACTGGATATGAAATAGAATATTCTTCGAAAAAGCTTCTTAACGATCAAATTAAGTTAACATTTAAAAATGAATCAGAGTACAGGAAAACCCTTCAGAAGCTTCATGACTTAGAAATTAAATTTTATACTTTTAAACCCTCTTGTGGGAAAGTTGTCAAAAGAATTATAAGAGGACTTCCAATAAATTATGAACCCGAAAAAATTAAATCTAACATCGAAGAATTAAAGCTGGGATTAAAAGTAAGAAATATCAGACAAATCTACCATAAAATTAATAAACAACCGCTACCCTTATTTGAAATAAGCTTCCTGGCTCAAGTTAAATGCACCGAAAAGCTAGAAAAAATTGAAAAATTAGATAATTTTGCAATAAATTTTGAAAAATTCAACCCTAAGTACATTGAAATACCTTTATGTAAATCCTGTCTTAGTTATGGCCACACTAAAAGATACTGTTCAGTAGGTATCATCTGTATCATCTGTAATGGGCCTCATTTTAGTACACAATGTCCTGAATCTATAAAAGCAAAAGAAGAAAATACCAAAGTAATTCCCAAATGCCTACATTGCAGCGAATCCCATTTTACTACCTGGAAAGGGTGCAAATTCTATAAACAACTAAAAAAAGCCAGATTAGAAAAAATTAAAAAACAATCTGATCGATACAACGATAATGAGAAAGAGGGGAGAGAGAATATTCAATTAAAACAAGTAAACGAACAAATAAAAAACTTAGAACTCAAATTTGAAAAAGAAATTTCCTTGTTAAATAAAATAATTGACGCACTTAAAAATGAAGTATCAAAATTAAATAGCAAACTTAAAAGTATCAAATAAATTCCGAAACAATATAAGAAGAAAACAAATTAGAAGTACCAATCAATCATAGTAAACATTAGATTATTTGAGGTGATTTCAGTCCTGGAATCACCTCAGTTAAAGCAGACACCTTTTCTCTCGGCCACGGCCATGTAGTTATCAGATTGATATAAATCTTATAAATGACCGTCCACACTTTTGTCGAGAAAAGGCAGAACTCTCTACGGAGAAATAAGGAATCAATCACAGATCTTTAAGATCTCAAAAGTAGTTTTAGATTGTATTAATCCTAACGAATTAATCAGCTGATCCATATTAGGGGAATTTTTTCCAGTTTACTGGTTTTTTAACCTATTAAATTACAAGTAGAAATAAAACTCTTATCTTAGTTAAGCAGTTAATTGTACATTATGTTTTTGTAGTATTAACACCGTAAGTGTTTAAAAGTTGTTTACTTTACTATGTAAAGCCGACCAGGTGAGCATAATGGGTTATACCCGGGCCTCGCCACTTCTTCCGGCTAATGTAATGTATTTTGCATTTGTTAATAAAGAAGTTTATTAATATAAAAAAAAAAAAAAAAAAAAAGAGATCTATGAGACCCCGCAAGCTGTTCCTGACCAGACTCACTCTATATTTTTCGCCTTTGTTTTTCATAGTAAATGGACCGGTAGACAAGGTTCAAATTTAAGTATTCTGAACGATAATTACTGAAATCGACTCCTAATTGGATTGTATTTTGCAAAAAAGAACCACTAGCATTGCAATGATGCTAAAATTGTGCAACTTCATCTTTTGCAATAAAATTGCGGAAATCGTGAAAAACTATGAAATTTAGATGGTATTTTTTGTCTGAAATTTACGGTTTTTAGCGAGTAAAATAGAAACTATTAATGGATAATCGGGGTTTTCCTCCAAGACAAAAGAAGTCGCACAATCTTAGCAACATTGCAATGCTAGCGGTTCCTTTTTGCAAAATGCAATCCAATTAAGATTAGAGTCCCTTTATACTGAGAGTAAAGGCAATTCGAATCCATTCCTGATTGGTTCCCTTATTTTAGGCCTTCACAATGCCACAAACGGGAATAAAGGTTACATTTTCACTAATTGCAAATATTATAAACTGAAATGGACCAAGGAAGGCAATGAACAAATGCAATGAGAGAGGGAACGGAGATTGGAATTCGGAAATTGTTGATCAAAGATTACAAAAAACGTCCGATTTGTGTAATTTTTATTCCCGTTTGCACGCGACATCCATGAGCCGCGTTGTCTTTTATCTCTCTGTAAAAGGACTCTAGTATTACAGTGTCTTATTAATTACGGATTCGCAAGATAAAATTTGCAAAATGCTTAAATTCGTATCTTAATCGCTTAATCTCCCGTTGAACATCTGTAACGGATAGTGCGCTCAATTGGTTTGGAGACTTAAACGCACGGTGAAGAAAGTAAGCGCAATTCCGCAGCAGATCACTTTCAGGTTTGGGCTCATTGGCTATCCGAGTTGGGACCTTTTTGACCTTATTTTCACCTGATACAGATGCATTTTATATTTAGGGTGGCTCGAATCTATAAGAGGGATAATATTTGTCAAAAATTATTAATTCGTTCAAACTTTAAAATAAAAAGGTAAAAAGAAAACATGTCAGAGATGCATAGCACAAAATTTCGCATGGACTCTCCTTGCGTCTACGCAAATTATACACTTGGTTAAATACAGTTATTACGTATGACAGGAACATATGGGATGCCGGTAGCCCGTGTTTCGCGGCGGGAGATTAGAGGAAAGTGAATACACACGTGGGAGTGATATTTTTTTCATCGTACAAAAAACGGCGCGCGGCCGCCGGAAGAACCTGTTTTGCAGGGCGAGTAGGGAATATTCCTCGAACGTAGACACCGGAAAGGATCCGCAAATCCGGGGGCTCCCAGTGCCCTCCCCCTCCCCTCAGCCACGTCT
Organism: Bemisia tabaci; assembly: GCF_001854935.1. Lineage (NCBI taxonomy): Eukaryota > Metazoa > Arthropoda > Insecta > Hemiptera > Aleyrodidae > Bemisia > Bemisia tabaci. Next base: position 2,489,304 of record NW_017549038.1, on the reverse strand, counting down.
GGCACCAAAAGCTGTTCCACCTCCTCAGGCTCCTGTATTAATATTAAGCTGTTTATCCTTTTAACTTCGAGACAAACTAAACTCACTAGACAATAATTGCTGTGCAAATGGACGGATTTAAGCCCATTTGAATTCATGTTGTCTAATTTTCTCTCCTGTTTCATCTTTTCAATAGAAAATCAAATTATACACCGCTCCGAAAACCTCTGTCAATTTTTTTGAAAATATTTGGGTATGATGTCAAATCACCATACTGCTTCGTTTACTGTTAAAAAATGAAGCAAGGAAGTAATATAGAGGACTTTTGATGCAGTTTTGCTAATTTTGGTTAAAAACGTTCAAACCATACCCGTTGAGTTTATGTTCACGAGGAAAAAATCCTTGAATTGATAAACGAAAGCCTATACTAATGAGGGGGATAATAAAAGAAAAAGATTACTTTATCGGTATAATTTTTCTTTAAAGTTGTTTTTTCACTTTTCTCTCGCGTCTCTTTTAGAGTTCATAGGGTTAGAGTTTAGTTTTGTAGATGAAGTATCTGACAATTGGATAACTCCCACTAAATATTTTACTAACGTAAACATAGATAAACATTACTGTTAAAAGCGATCAAAAACTGACCTTCCTTGCCAATACAGCATAAATATTTTCAAACGCATATCATGCAGATGCCATAAAGATTACTAATGTATAATTCGCTATTTCCTAGACGGAACGTTGTATCTGTTTTTCGATGTTGCAAAATTTTCAATCGTAAATTGTATGTTTGCCAGCAAATTTTTGATAAATTCTGAACAGAGACTACAGTTATTTTTCCCTTTGACTAAATGCGAAACTTAGCAAAATTTTAGACAAAAATAGCTCTGGTATATTCCCGTAAAAATTGAATAGATAAGTAGATTTTGCAACCTTTAAATGGAGTTATGCTCCTTCTTCTAGGAAATGACGCGACGATTTTACCACGTTTGCTCTCATGAACTTGGCAACGTTAGAGTGGGAAGGGTATAATTTCAGCTTACTATGAAAGCAAAAACGGACTTGACTGATTCCCATACTTACGTGCATTAGTTAGAGGCCCGGTTCTGAGCGACTCTTCATTAATTACCGTTATGATTTAAGCTTGTAATCTCGATTTTCTACTCCGGGCGGCAGATGACTCCCTTGAGTACTCCATGTCGTCACGTAACTTTTAACTTTCGACGTTGCGCATGCGTGAAGGTCGCTCTTTCGCATCGGACAAAGGGAGCTGATGAAAGTTGCCGTGGGTGACCAACGACCAAAAAGCCAACATTTCCGATCCTCCGTGGTGAATGCTTGTATCTTTGGATTTAGAACTAAACCTTCTCCCCTTTTTATAGACTTTCTTCAATCATTATGCACAAGTCCGGCAAAAAAAAACAAAATAAATTTAAACTAACAGTGTTTTCCAAGCGGTGATTTCAGTTTCTTTGCAAGAATCGAGACAGCTTAATGCTGCATTCGGGATTTTGGGGACTTAATTGCGTTTTTTTTTACAGAATGAGCTTTGCAGAGCCTCTTAGATTGTGTGGCTTTGTACACAATTTCTTGGTGAACTGAATAACAAAACGAGTATTTTTGTGGGAAATCTGGAAAAATACGGTTAAAATTTCGGTTGAAAACTCAAGTAAAGCCTTTATGATGTTCCGTTGTGTTTCGAGTACAAAGTTGCACAAATCTATAGGAGCAGCATTGCAATGTAGTTTCTGCCGAGGCCGTCAATTTGGTTTAATTTATTCTATAGATTCAAAAGTGTACTTTTAACAATAAAATTCTAAATCCTCCAAATCTGAAATTGAATAACGCAAATAATTTCATTTTGCTGTGCGCAGTTTTACCTTTGAGATGATTTTATTGATTTCTTACGAGTAATCATTTAATGGGATGATTTGACTGTAAGGACGAAGTAAAAATGAGACGTGATGCAAAGGAAGTCATTTGAATTATTAATTTTGTAAATCAAGTACTTTACAGACAATAAAGCAATAAATAATTATCCATAAGTCCTGGAGATTGTAAGCAAACATCACGAAAATGACCGAATTTAGAAGCCAGCATTAGCGTTATACGAAATACGCCAGCATACTTAAATGCGTAATTATGTGCATTCTACCGTTAAATTCTGAGATTTCTTTTCTCGAGATGTCTTAAAAACAATGCAAAGCTGCACTGGTGGCACGGCGGTGCCTATCATTATATCTTGATTGCGTGATTTTGACATATTAACTCTGCACACAAAATTACTTTCAATGTTTGGTCAGATACGTCTGCTCAAGTCAACATATCTTATGCAAATGACCCTGGTAAAATGGTCCAAACTGCTTCTGAATTTCAATAAGTGAAACCTCGTCATGGGTTTTAAGCTTTTTTGGACGTATTCATCGTAAGTCCCAGACGATGTGAATTGAGATATAATTAATTTTGTGTTGGTTCGGTTAGCGGTTGAACTGAATGTGCGTATGTATACCCGTATGTTCCCTCCACATTGTCATACGGAAGGTGGTAATTTTAAAACTCTTATCTCTTAAAGTCTATGTTTTAAACCGCGTATCTCTTCAAGGGATAATTGTGCTGATATGAGCTTTTTGCCTGCGTATTGAGATTTTCAGTTTTTTGCTGATTTTTAACGCACGTTGCACTGGAAAAAAAACACATTGGATCCAGAGTCTGGACTCTTGAAAACATCAGACTCTCTTGAAAACATCAACTCTTATAAGAAAGGAACCAACCCACATTAAGTTCAAACTGAGAAAAAGAGGTTGGAAGTTTTATCCAGGCTCAATGCAGAAAATAAACTTCCACCTCGATTTTCACAACTGGTTTTTTCTTTCGATTTTCAGATTTTGACAGGAGAAAATAAATGACTACAACTCAGAAACATTCTTAACTCACTTTTTTTCGAAAATTCGGCTTGGTTCCTTTCTGATAAACCCGGTCCATTTTATCGTAAAAGAAGCTCTTCAAATGCGCCTGTCGTTTTCCTGAATGACAAAAAAACAGGCAAAGACAGGTGATTACGGGGCATCGTATTGGGACTAGGGCAAGTGACGCGTCGCGTTATAATTAATCCAGTTTTGGGCGAAGAAAGTCGATCAGTGTGCACACGGCCACGCGAGTAGCGGCAATTTCGTGGTCCACGTCCACACTGGTGCACTGTGACGCGAATTGGAACAGTTTTACTTACGCAATTAAACCGTCGTAGTGCTAAATCGAATGCGCGCGGCTTCAGCATCGCTGAGTCGTGAACTTTCACACTTTTCACTCTTAAGTTCACCGAAATCGAGATCGTTGAGCTTTCGTTCCATGCCCAGTGTCCAGCCTCGATGGATTTGTCAAATCGACCGAAAATTAAGCCGAAAATAATCAATTTCGTTTATCTAAGACTAGTGTTTTGATCGTTGACTCTTAAGGTAGTAATGCGAAGATATATGATCTATTATCATCCATTGTTTTCCTTCAACATAAAGAGGACCTATCACTATTTATACATCCTGTTTCATACATTGTTTGGGTAATCATTTCAGTGCTTTCCCCCTGTAATCTTGTTTTGAAATAGTAAAACAGTAAATAATAACAAGATTCACAGAACTCAAAGGAGACCTCAAGCCCAAGAGTCAAAGTTTTCAAAGAAAGTTTAGCGCTACGAACGGGAGCGGATTTTTCCAAAATAATTCCTAGTTGCTCATTAACGTATAAATTATGACATTGTATGTATTATGCGTGTATTACTCCTGATAACTGCCTGGAAAAGTAAATTTTAATAAGAAATTTTCGATGACGTGAAAGTTCAACATCCAGTTTTAATCAGGCTTATTTTCCTACTTCAGCGTTAAAGTCTCCAAAAAATAAATCAACGGTGAACCATGGATACCTCAGATTTAGGCAATGCTGAGTTATATGTGATTGTCTGTTAATCTCAGCAACATAGAATTTTATTAATTAGGATAAAGTATGTTGGAATCAATTAGGTTAGATTTTGCCAGGTTAGGATAGTTTGGGACTGAAAATGAAAACACGGTGATTTTCATCCGCGCGTGGCAATACTGGACACTAACATCGGGCGACAACTCACCAACGACCGCTTGATTAATCGTATCTGTGCCAATTTGAGCTTTCGCATTATGAAAGTACGTCCACATACCAATCATCATTAATTTTGCGCAAGTCTTTCATTCGAGTCTCATTCATTCGGCATTCATGCACCTCTTTTTCTTCCTCTCCATTTTATCCACAACCAGTATGATTATTGTTGAGTCAGCACTAAAATGGAGTGAAAAGGAGAGTAAACTGAGCAACTGAAGAAGTGCGGCACCAAACTCTCTTATTTCCTGCTCCTCAAGTCGACTGCTACCAAAATGTTGCCTTCGCTGACCAATTAATTAATGGAGAAGCGTGTGCTGGAATAGGTGGTTTGGCTGCTTGAAGAGCATGCATGTTTGATTGATGATGTGCTAAGTTCTCGTCTGCTTCTTAGTTTCTCTAAAGTCACTCTACTTGTCCGAAAGTAAAACCGAGCAGTTTTATTTGGAGTAGTATGAAATGCTAAATCATCCCGATTCCCAAAACAGTGAGCATAGTCTCAAGAGTTGACCGAATGGCGTATGCTTGTTGTATTGTCCGAGACTCTTACATTTCAAATTTTTGCGTATTATTTTATTTGAAAGAACTAGAATTAGATCACTATTTTTTGTGATTGAATTTATATTTTGTAAAACTGTCTAGCCAGTTATGATCAATTTTTTCCATGAAAGTTGCTTTTTTACTCCTGAGGAATACAAAACTTACTTTTTGAAATTCATTCACTTAAAAAGTAAAAAAAAAGGAAAAAAGCAGGTTATGAAGTTGCGCTAAAAAATCGTAAAAATATTCACTAGTATTAATCCTTAAATTTAATTATATTTGTAATGCGTTTCAAGATCCTCGTCTATTTCCTCAATTAATTCTTTTTTTATCAACACCTATTAATAAATTGTTTTAAATTTACGTAAAATAATAAAAAGCACCCACAATTACGATCTCCACGATATTAATACTGGCCTATAATAATAGGCCATACTTCTGTCCTTTTACGTAAAATAATAATTTGTATCAGTTTCGAATAGTCCTGATCGGCCCTCTTGTTATCCATTACATAAATTGAGTCATTAAATAAGTAAGCCAGGTCGTTCGGATCGTGATGAAAATTGGGCGTTCATCCTCCCCCTAATTTTCGAATTCCCGATACCCATAACAATAATTCGAGCAGCAACAAGAACGTGACCGAACTCAAACATCCTATGACATAATTTCCTCGGGAGGATAAAAACCCGTGTTGCCACAACTTCTTTTATTTCCCCATTTTCGAGGATATCACGGGGGATATCCCTGTCATAAAAGTCTGGAGAGTTTGGAATTAAAACAACGGAGAGAATACTTCCCAATAGCAATCCCTCGGCCTTCCGCAAACGTATCATCATTATATAATCTCATAATAGCTCCCGGAATACTCTACGCGCCGCGGAATATCAATTGGGCCACGCGCCGGTATTTTGAAGACATTGCGGCACCTTATTTTTAATCCGACCCACGTGATGAGACTGGGCGATAGTTTTTGTCCCCTCCCGATTTGGGTCGATTTCGAAACGAGGGAAAATTTTTAGTTTATGAAACCGAACGCCGAAATCCATCAAAAACCGCACATCTCGTGACAGGCCTTAAATTGGATCCCGGCTTACATAAAACTACGAGTTTTTGGCTGTGGAAAATCCCGCGTCGGCGGTTTGAAACCGCCAGCCCTCACACTCACAGACAACAGGAGAGGCAGAGGTGTTACTATTGTGTAACCGGGCGGAGGACCGGGGAGCACGGTCGTTAATCTGTTGATTGTTGGAGGTGTTCTGTTTCGTGTGAACCGGTTGAGGTGCACGATGCACTCACGCTCGGGTTTTACGTAACCGGTGAATCATCGCTGCATCATGCACCTATGCACCGTGCACCCGGCGGAGGGCCGTAATAAACCCGGGCGGGCAGACCGCGGAACAACCATGCATGACTCGGAGTAAACTTTTTACTGGTTACAGTCATTAGCCTTCTTTTGAGCATCCGTGCAGTCAAAGGTGCTTGTTAAATTCGACGCAATCCTGCGGGCTTTTAATGATGTGCTGTCGTACGTAACGTCGTAGAAAAGGCCACAAAGAATGAATTATATCATTTCTATTTATTTCCTAAAACACGTCTTCGTAGGTGTTTAATTGATTATAGTTAGGAACGAAATCCAGTATTAACGGGCATGGATATATAGTTAGTAGTAGGAATAAATAATTTTAAAAAAGGATGAAACAATTGATAATCCTCAATTAATATAAAAGAGCTATATTTTTTTCATGTGGCATGTATGTGTATGTTGTGAATTACTCACATAGAACCCTTTTGAAACCTTAATCATGAAGCAAAGTTTCACCAAAAATATATGTATGACCTATCATGATTTTTGGACGATCGATCTAGTCAAAGAAAAAAAAAACAAAGTTTCCGACATTCCAGTATATGCTATTAAACGTTTTTTTCTTCATATTCATACTCTGGACACATTACGTCTTGGTCTAATTTGCCGTTTATTCTTTTGTTTCAGTTGGTTTGTGCCATATTACTCCTGACGGTTGCGTCAACTCAAGCGTTCCTCTTCGGGAAAGAACAGTAAGTGTTTTGTCCATGCCATGCTACATTGAAATTTAGCTGAAAATATGCAATTTGGGTTAATGTTTAATGAGAATCGTATGCTTTAGACTACCTATTGTATTTATCAAGAAATTTCAAAAGCGCTTACTCGTGCATTTAAAATAGATGAAAAGAATAAAAAAAGTAATAGAATTAAGGTTTTGCACGCTTCTTCACCTCCCTCCCTTAGAGGTATCTTTCATACCTGGCCAAAAAACTCAGAATAGCCAAAGACGTCAAAAATTTGGTACTTTAAACAGAAATTTTTTTACGAGGGAAATCCTTTCATTTCTTCAGAATGAAATGTGATTCAGACAACTTCTTATAGAAGCAGATACAACAAGCAAAAAGTACCTTCCTGAGGACTGTAAACCGAGTGAAACGTGACTTCAGACTTTCAGAACTGTGTTTTTGATAGTCATATGTTTTTATAATGTGAGAAAAAAATTTACATACTACAGGACTCAAGGAGAATTTTCAACTTTCTCTGCACCTTCAGATTTTTATGTTTCAATCTTATCGACACATCCGGAAAATCACCGAAGAGTGTTTACAAATTTGATAAAATTGAATGTAATTGTGAAATAATTTCAATGAAATCAAGTTATCTCGTATTAATAAACAGAGAGGGACATCGCCGTATTTTCACCTTCACTTTTTTTATTGAATTCATCACTCTGAGAATTTTCCGACGAGAAGCAACGACATTGTCATATAATGAATATGCACGTGTATCATGTGTAAACCAGCGTGCACAGTGGCGTGGCGTGAATGATCGATTATCGATACTTCCCCATTTGAATCCGTGGAAAAGGATCGATTATTAAGGTGTTCACTGCGAACGCCCTGTTAATCGATCCTTTTCCATAGGTTTAAATGATAGATCAATCGATATATCGCAAAGCACGCCACGCCACTGATGCGTGCATGGGTATTCGCTGATAAAATTCCTCGGTAGACTATGCAGATTACAAGAGAGCTGTGGTTAAGAGAGGCTATCTTATTTTTTGACTTAGATTGTAGTGCTTAATCTAAAAATTAGTAAATTCTATGTCAGTAAAAAAATTATGGAAACACGGTTCTGCTTTCTGCACCGAAAAAGTGTGAAATTTATGGCCCGTAATTGTATCAAAGATTATCAAGGAACTAAGTTCCGGGCCTAAGGCACTAGACTCACTAAATTTTGTTTAGCTGATGCATCTAATTTTTATCCATTCAGAGCGCCAGGTACTCATCATTTACATCATTAAAATATAAACAAGTTTACACTGCATACTGATGAGTGTAATTTAGAAAGGGTAAGGATAGTAAATTACGACAATCCTCCTCGAGATCTTCAAGGTGAAATACATTATTGCTACAAAACGTGATGAATTTAAGTATAAACATAAGTATTAATGAAATACTTAATCTCGTAGATAGATACATACTGCGACGCGATCAAGAAGGCTACAAGAGAAGAATAACCAGTTGCATTTTTCACAGTAAATTAATTTTCAGCAAGCCATAGCTGGCGCACACGTACTGAAATTTTTGAGTCTCCACATTAGTGACAAAAACTATTCAAATAAGACCTCTAAGGGTAGCTAAACTTACACCAAGGATCGTTTTAGTTTAGTTATCCAGTACAAATGAGGAAAACGCTCTTACAATTCCACAGTTTTCAATTCACTTGTGTGAAATTTAGATACCAACAGTTAGTTATTATTGCCTGTTTACTCAAGGTTCAATGAAATCATATTTGTCAATACCCTTGTTTTGGCTCAACTGCACTGTGTCCTTTCAAGAACTAGGTTAAATATACAGGACTTTATTAGCCAAAAGCACTGGAATTAAGCTAAGTTTGTGGTTCATTCATGGCTAAGGCATTATGTGATTAATCTAGGACCAAAGCAGGAGTGATTGCCAGTATAGCTCGACACCTGTCTAAAGATCACAAGGAGCATGTAGTGTCGCATGCAACGACGAAAAAGGACGAGACAATCACAACGACCAAAAGTCCTCAAAGTCATCAAAGTGCTCCACACTTTATCGAGTTTGTTCTTGGTCCGCAAACAATTACGACGATTTACAACCACTCCAATGCAGCCAGTAAAACGTAACGTTGTCTTTACGATATTTGCAGCCGCGTGTCACAGTATCTCATGGCTTTATAATTAGCATTCGTCATTTCGTCATTTTAACGTCCAGCTTTCTCGTTTGCGATTACTTTAAATAGTCATAACGTGTGTGTATATATATATTTATAGCGTTTTCATTTCCTTAATGTATGATTTTGTTCCGATGCAGACTTTGCCCTCATTTAAAGAATACCATTTTGATGACTTAGATGGGCTTATGTGCAGAAAAAAAAGAACTTGTCACAACATAAAATTTTGATTTTTCAGTCATCAAGTAAAAACCGAAGGTGTAAAATATTTTGTAAATAAATAAACAGAATTGTAAATTGAGTTTTCATGTATAAAAACCGAAAGTATTCCGAAATCCCCGAACAATTAAGTTTCACTGCTTTTATCGGTATTTGACCTGAAAATGTATATACATCAAATACAATGTCAATAGTTCCATATACTTAAATACTCTGTAGAAAATTGAACCAATAGTTAAATGCTTGTAGTATTTTCCATAAATCTTTATTAATAGAACTAAAATTAAAGTACATACATACATAACTTAGTTTAAAAATGATCGTATCCTTCAAGAACACCATAGTTTCTGTTGATTAATAAGATTATGTGTATATTCCTTTAATTTAATTAAAAAAACTACATCGTTTAGTGCTTGCTGGTTGCGTTTGAGTAGTGCGTTGTTTTAGTTTCTTGTTTATAACTGTGACTTTCGACGTGTTGCTCAATTAATGGATGTTTCAGGTTTTTTCATCAAGTTTGCAGAATTTTACAAGTAGTTGTTTAGGGTAAACAATGTCAAAAAACAAGAACACAAAACTTGAACTTGACTTTTATCTTTAACTGTATGCAATTCCTTATCCATGCTTGCTTCTTTTTCAACAGCTTCGCAAATGTGGCAACATTGTGAACATGAATAGTCCAACAAGAGGACAAGACGAAGGATTAGACTTTTTTGGAAATTAGTTTCGCAAAAAGATTCGAATTATCTAGATCTTTTGTTCCTATTTTCGGCGACAAACATACTCATGACTAACATCTCCCTCCATCACGCTTCACGGCAGCTGTAGTACATAACATATAAGATTTGCGATTACGTGAACTGGACGGACTGAAGGCGTGACAGGCATTTACTTTATATTACTTTGGCCACATATTTTTTATTTATCTCAGGCGATTTTGAAAGTGTCCCGCATTTTCAAGTTGGTTTTTCCCGAAAATTTTTTGACCCTGACTCTGTAAAATAGTATGACGACTATTCCAGGAGTAGTTTGGATAAATCTTCATAATTTGAAAAAAAAAATAAAATAAAAAATACTTTAAGAACTAACCGCATTGTTGTATATAATAAAGTGTACCTTAATATTTTCACTCTCCAATGCAGTTTTTGTAGCAAAAGTGCTACAATGTGTGTAGAGTTGTGGAAATGAAATCAGACAATGTTGAGCAATATTGCCGCAATATTAATTGAAGTATATTTCAACAAAATTGCCAGGTAAAATTGAAAAGAAAAGAAAAATATTCTGGAAATTTTGACGCATTTTAGTTCAAATAAATTTTAACTGCAAAAACGGCACCTCATTGATAAGCAGTTGAAAAGTTTTACGGATTAAAAGACGTTAAGTGAATTGAATAAAGTCGGGATGGAAATCATTTTCCATATAACTTATTTCAGCAGGATATACGTTTTAGAGGAGTTACACTCTTGAGCTCATCCCTTCGAATCAATGTTCGGATTCAAAATTTATCAGAATCATTGATGAATTTGTTTTGCAATTTTTAATGCGATTCTCTTAAAACTGCAAAAATTCCACTTAATGTCTTCATCTGTGATTATTTTCGACTAGGAATAGATGAGACTATAGAGTGTTTCCAAAGATTCCAATATTTTAAAAGTAATACTACGAAGTATTTCACATTCGCACAAAAGATAAATTGTCCTTTGCATAATTTCTTCCTATTTAAATTGAAACATATTTTTATTTTTTGTTTTCAGTGTCCACATAAAGATTCACTTACCAGAGCCTCATCACGAGGAACACCATGAGGAGCACCACGAGCATCACGATCACGACGACCACGGTCCACCAAAGAGCTTCAGCAGCGGGGGCGGCGGCGGCGGCCCACCCCCGAGTTACGGTGGCCCAGTCCTAGGTGGCGGAGACGATCATCACGGATCTGGCGGCCCCTCCGGAAGCTACGGACCCCCAAGCGGAGGTCCATCCAGCAGCTACGGACCACCCTCCAGCAGCTACGGCCCACCCGGACACGGAGGACACGATGACCACGGTCCAGGAGGCGACTCTGGTTTCGGCGGAGGTTACGGCGGCGGCGACATCGGTGGTGGACACGGTGGATCCTCCTACGACTCCAGCGGCCCAAGCAGCTTCGGAGGTTACGGACCTAGCTCAAGCGACGGACACGGCTCTTACGGCGGATCCTCCGGCCACGACAAATTCGGCGGTGGCTCGTCTTACAGCGGTGGTGGCGGCTCAAGCTACGACAGTGGAAGCCTTGGCAGTTACGGAAGCGGTGGTCACGGTGGCTCAAGCTACAGCAGCGGTGGACATGGTGGCTCAAGCTACAGCAGCGGCGGGTTCGGAGGTGGCAGCAGCTACAGCAGTGGAGGCCACGGTAGCTTCGGCGGCTCAGGTGGATACAGCAGCGGTGGACACGGTGGCTCAAGCTACAGCAGTGGTGGACACGGTGGCTCAAGCTATAGCAGTGGTGGACACGGTGGTGGCTCAAGCTACAGCAGCGGAGGATACGGAGGTGGCAGCAGCTACAGCAGTGGAGGTCATGGAAGCTTTGGCGGCGGCTCAAGCTACAGCAGCGGTGGACATGGTGGTTCAAGCTACAGCAGCGGTGGTCACGGCGGTGGCTCAAGCTACAGCAGTGGAGGCTACGGCGGCTCAAGCGGTGGCCACGGAAGCTACAGCGGTGGCGGAAGCAGCGGATTCGTCGGAATTAGTGGAGGTCATGGTTCAAGCAGCTACAGCAGTGGAGGCCACGGCGGCAGCGGTGGTTACGGAGGATCTAGTGGAGGATACGGTGGCTCATCCGGTGGTTACAGCAGCGGCGGCAGCCACGACAGCTACAGCAGCGGTGGTCATGGCGGCAGCGGTGGTTACGGTGGATCCAGCGGTGGGTACGGTGGATCTAGCGGAGGTCACGGTGACGACAGTTTCAACGACGCCGGATACAGTTATGGTGGCGGTGACACAGGTCACAGCAGTGGAGGTGGTTTCAGCGGTGATCACAATGATCTCCCTTACCATAAGAAATAAGCACTTTCATAAGACTGCCATTAATGATATATCGTTTCCTCTCTCCTCTCACTTGTTCCCAATTGTTTTCTCTTAGAAGATATGCCAAATGTACCTCGAATCCAGATAAATCGGCATGTACCAAAGTTACTCATCATGCTCTTTAGATAAGTTTCCTTTATTTGTGATATTTTTGTACATTCGTGTGACGACCAAAACCTCATTTGTTCCGATGCAAAGGCAAAGTAAAAAACCATGTAGTTGTCTACAGTTGTGACTTTTCAAGAAAATTAGCACGTAACAAGAGAGAAATTATTTTGGACTGATTAGTACAATGTAAGTACGTTCTGAGCTTGATACTCTATGATTAAACTATATCAGCAGATCAGACATGTGCACAAAATATAATCAAAATATGTTTCAATATTGTGAGGATTTTTTTATATTTTATTTCGTTTGGGATTGATCCCGGTATACGTGAGATTGATTACTGCATTCAATCAGAATACTTTAATTTTTAAGATATGAATCATCAATGCTTTTTTTCTGTCTGTCCACTCGAATCGGCCAATGGAGATGTTTGGTTCTTACAGATATGCAAATTAGTGTTTAACTCCGATTTTACCCAAAAATGTAACCGAATGTTGCCGTTTGATGATTTCAATGATTTTATCTTCAAGGTGTCTCCACATTAGAGCATTGTAAATTTTCACTCCATCTTTTCAGAACTTTTCGAAATCCTCTTCTCACTCTCCGGAACCAAAATTCAGTCATTGAGGCTAAACTCTCCAAACTTTCAATTAATTTACCTGATTATGTTTGATTAAATTGAATTTTCTCTTCGCCATATTTTTATGAAATATATTCATTTCGTTCACTTCATGATGTAATCGGTTCATCTATATTAAGTTGAAATCAAAAATGATCAAAATGCACAAAAGTGTAATACCGGAACAAATAGCTCTCTATTTTTGCATAAAAAATCACCTTGTTGTAAAATTTGTATTTTTGTTATTGTTTTTATTTTTGTATATATTAGAAGTTAATAAATTAATTGCCATGTTTTTTTAAGGATGCTAATATGTTTATTTTCACCCATCTAATTCCAATGCTTAAAATATTAATAGATTGCTTAAAATAATAATATCTCTAGAAGAGAAGAGAAAAAAAAGTTTCATAGGCTGAAAATAGATAGATGCGTATAATCAGCGCTTTGGAACAGAATGACAGTGTGCTCTCGAGTTGAAAAAGCGCCCAGCAAAATGGGATACAAATTAACGTACTCTTAAGTCACGAAATTGCATGCCTACCACTTTTGAAGGCGCTCAATAAAACGTATCACCGTCGCTATGATTGGTATCGAGTGAAACCTCGTTAAGTCTTTTTTTTAAGAAATAGATAACTGACATAACGAATGATGCATTATTCATTCTTGCTCTAAATATATGCTAACATCATTTAAGAATGAAAAAAATAGTGATAACGTGGGTATTACAAGTTTTATGATACTGTATTTTTAAAGTAAGATAATGACACAAACACAGTACCATTTGGAAGCATATATATACAGTTTTAAAAGGAATGGCTGGATATTTTCATCCATGAATTTTTCTTGGATTGAATCAGTCTCTAAACTAAATATTATCATAAAATTCCATTTCATTTAAGTATGAATTTGTTCGAGAGATTGTAGAGTGGAAAACTATTATTAAATCGACCATAGTATGGGGGTGTTCCATATGGATTTTTAAATCACAATAAAAAAACAATAATAGTGGAATTAGTATCATTTGAACGTGTCAAAATTATCATCATCAAAATACCACCATCATCGGTTACAGCTACTTACCTTTAATTAAGAACTTTTAAAGAGCTCCACATGCTTTGGCAATCACAATAATAGTTTACCTCAGTATTCAGCAAAGAATTATCAGGAGATATGAAAGAAAATTTGTATCAAAAATATAATAAATCAAAATATAAATTTTAATTTTCTCTTTGAAATACATTCAAGAGCATTTAAATTCCATTTCTAGAGGTAAATCAATGTTTCAATTTATGTAATAATAATTACAAAATAATATAATAACATCTCGTAATAAGATTGTGGGTGGTATGAGAGAATAAAATGCATTTCGGGATTAAATAATATACTAGAGACCGGCATTGCTTGGTTACATAAAGTTAAAGTTAACCCAAAGTAGAGCGCTAATTAAAACTTAAACAATAGCGAAGGATGAGTGAAATAAAGAGGAAGTAGACCCACGTTAGCTAACAGTGGCCGACCGACCGGCGACCATGTGTAACCATAAGGCGATCCTCGGGCCGGCAATAAGAGGTACGTGTAATCTCGTGTGAGGGAGTTAATTTGCTTCGAATACTTTAGCTCGTATTACTTTCAGATTTGCGGCACTGACAATAAGATTTTCAGATAATTTTTTTGCGGATGATGAGTTGCGAACCCTCTTACTTTCTCTCACTGCACCGATTAGCCGTGCTGCTCCTTCCATTCCCTCAGTGCCTCTTTCCGACTCGCTGGATTTTAAACGAAATCTTCCCGTGGGTTTTAACCAGAGACAAGTTTTAACTTGAGATTGCCTAATGGAGTGAACCTTTCGTTCGTGAAAACGTAAGCCGAGGAGCAACTCCATTTGCTTTTTTGCACCCCAATATATCACAAAGAAAACCACAGTCATGATAAAGGATAAAAATGAAAAACAATTGAGTAAAATTGGACGAATTAATAATAATAAAAATTCAACAAGTCTTCGATATTGATGCCGAAAATCTAAATATACATTCCTAATTTTTTGGAATGGAAATTTCCTGTCAATGCTCATTTTTGTATGGCAAATCATTCAACGCATTATTTTAAAAACGTTTTTTTTTTAAAAAAAAAAATTTGGCATCAACATGACTGCAATATAGTCTTTAAGTCGCTATCAGCCAAAAGCGGACAACTACTTATGACAACCATTACTATGACTACAATTACTGAACTTATGAGGACCCATCATCAGTAGTAAGAGGAAGTCATCAGAACGTCTAGATGATACATATATCTGGGCATAGTTCTACAGAATCAAACCAAGTCGTATCAAGCTTAATCCGAGAAAAAGAGACTGGTAGTGGATAACATTTTGCAATTAGAAACCATAATTCCTGGCTCACCCTAAAAATACATATAACCCTTATGTGTATAGGAAAGTTGGTTGTATTTACGTTATTTCGAAACTGAGCCATAAATTGTAGATCCTAATTACACAATGTTGTCCAAAAACTCTTCCATTCAACGTTATAGTTTAACGACTTTTTCACGATCAAAATATCGTTTCCCGACTTTGAATCTGTATCAGGAGAAAATTTACGTCAAGTTGAATTCAACACTACTTGTAGCTAATTTATTTCTGAAAAGTGACTGGGTGCACTGAAAAAAAATATGGTTTGAGTGAAAGTGCTATGAGTATGGTATTCACTAACTGACTCCGCATGGTGGCAAGAGATAGTGAGACTTCAAATCGTATTCACCAAAATTATGGTAAATGCTACTAGATTTCTGAATAATTTTACCCTACAGCATCACTGCGTCGAAAATCAAATAGACTGATAATAGAATTTACCATACGTATGATACAATTTGCCATATTTTTTTTCAGTATGTGCATACCTGTTAAACTCTGTTTACTTGCCAACTACCTGTCATCAGACAGTGACAAATTTATATAGGTTGGAGTTCACCTTGCCTGCCTTTAAGTGGTCGTCTTATTAAACACGACGAACATTCATCAACGATTCTGCCGCGTTAAGGAAAAACGCCGTAAGAACATTCGAGAGTTGCCAAATTTCCTCCGATAAAATGTCCATTTTTGAGGAAATTTATGAATATTTTCCCTTGAAATCTTCAGGACTTTTCAATGGAAATGCAAGAAAATTATCTGAAAAATTGGAAGAAAAATATTCATAAGTTTACCAGGAAATTCGTGTTTTATCAAAGGAAATTTGACAACGCCTAAAGGTTCATACGGCGTTTTTCCTTAGCACGGCAGAATTAAGAAGGCTGACGGGGAAGGTAGGTTGGAAGAAATGCAAAGCGGCTTAAAATTACCACGAAATAAACCTGAGGATCGTGTGTTCATTGTTACTACACAGATTTAAGCTGCCGCGTTACGGGAAAAAAACCCGTATGATCGCCCGGAAGTTGCCAGATTTTCTCTGAATATTTATTTATTTTCGGGGAAATTGTTTGAAATTGCCATCCGAAATTTTTAAATTTTCTAGTTAACCTGTGGACAAAGTTCGTACAAAATTTCAACAGATAATTGGTATTAAGTCATAAAATATTTGACTTATCTTCAGCAAAAATGTGGCAGCTTTTGAATGCTCATATGGCGTTTTTTCCTAAACACGGTGATATTGCAAGGGAAAGTAATTGGAGAGGCCGGAAGAGTGAGAGAACTCATCAAGTTGTCACGCTAAACTCATCATCCTCCGATTAATGCAAGAGTCATTGATAGGGAGTGTGCGTCACTCGTACTTTTTTTGACTCTCGATGGCTGTGGGGTGCAGCGGCTCCCAGAAGTTAACGATCAAAATAGACACGATGCGGAAGAATGGGCGAGTGGCGGTATTTGAGTAAGTATTAAGTGTCCTTTTGGATTGTCGACTCGTGAACAATTCAATCGTGGCAAGAGGCTATGTTGCCGGGTTCACTTTTCTGATTATAGTCATAATTCACTTCAATTGAGGAGCTTGGAGGACAAGCTGCATAAAGGTAGATCTTGCTATTACGAGATATACGTGCTTGAAGTTTGGAAATTACATGAATTTTTGTGGCGGAAAGAAATTTCAAACTGACTTTTTAATGCTTAAAAGTTGAAATTTGAGAGCGAATTTTTCACAGAATATGCATCAAGACTAGGTTCACTTTAAATCAGTTAAATCTCATTCTTTTTTCAAGAACTGCACTTATGCGCCTCGTCTTTCAAGCCCCTCAATTGTCAGTTTGAATGTTTCATGACGTTATCATTTTTAGAAAGTTGGGCGTATCTCAAAATAGTCCGAATCACATGCAAAAAGTGTTGGAAAATCAAAGCATATTGATTCCTGCGCATACTCCTCTAAAAGGCAAAAGATCTTCAAATGGTGCCGACAAAATTACAAAAAAAAAAAAAAAATGCAAAAATTAACTTATCGGAAATTGATTTTTCGTTTCGTTTTCTGCGTGAATTTAACAAAATTTTTATTGGGGAGAGGGTTGAATTGCCAAGGCACCAACTTGAATGAAAAAGTATTGAAATCTGATTACGCTAGTGCGTGAAGATATTATTGCATAATAATTTAAAGAATGTTCAGTTTTCAAGACTAAAGATGAAAAATGAAACTTCAAGTTACTTTTTTTATTCGCTAATTTTTCGGTTGATTCAACAAATTGATCTACATATCTATCATGCAAAATTAAGATATACTTGAAATTCATCCAAATAATCCTACGGACGAAATATTGAAAAATGTGACCAAGGGTCAGTTTTCCTTGGATTGTCATAAAAAATTAGCCAAGGAATTATGGTTTTTTGTTTTTTTTTTGTTTTTTTTGTTTTTTTTTATGGCACTTGAGTGATTAAACATATCTAACTAAAAACAAGGCAACTCTGTGTGATGGGCAAGTGGCTCGAGACGCTTCCAGTTGAGTTGAAAGTTTATTGCTTATGAATTTGGAATGATTTAAGGACCACAATATTTCCTCACTGAAATAATGAATCCGTGCGATGAATCTCTATCGTAGGGCCTATGCAAGTTTTCCTACAGTTCATTTTCCCTGTCACGATTTTCATGATTTTTTCTCTAACTGACTAGTTTGTTCAGAGTTTCATTTGATATAGGTTGTTGAATATTTTAAATCAATCAACATCTGTACGGATAATGCGCGCAATAGGTTTGGAGACTTAAACGCACGGTAAAGAAAATAAGAGCATTCCACAGTTAACATCGAGCCTTCAGATTTAGACGTATTTCTGCTAAATGGAACCAGAGACAGGTGGGGATGAAAGGGTATGCTTGTTAGTCGAAGACCGTAAAAATAAATGGGAATTACAAAAGCGCCAGTGACGTTAGCGGCAATTCTTCAAAGGGAATCACGCCCACTTTTACATTGGTTCTTATTCAGCTTTCTAGAGCACACCCCATCTTACCTACTCCATGGTTTCGTTTCGCAGAAATACGTCCAAGTATAGCTTTCTTATGTTGTCTTTTTGTGGTGGCAAATCATTGCAATCCCTTGCAAGCATTAATTTTCAAAGTTATACAGCGGAATTTTACTAGAGAGATTTGCAAAAATTAATTTTTAACATGTTTTGTTAATCATCTCTATGAACCTCTTATACATACAATTTAAACCCAATGGAGTCTCCGAAGAGAAGGAGCTATTTAAAAAAATGATTACGAATACGACGCTTATTGGTGGCAATAAGCGTCGTATTCATATTAAAAATTAGCGGGAGCTCCTGAAAAAATTAGCACGAGCTCTCAGAACATTTTTTCAGGAGCACCCTCTACCTCCATTCAGCCGTGGTAAGGAAGAACGCTGTATGAACATTTGAGAGTTGCCAAATTTCTCGTGATAAAGCATGTATTTTCGACGACATTCATGCAAATTTTTTTTTGACATTTTCAAATATTTTAGATTAAATTGCTCACAAAATTGTCTGAAAATTTTGGAAAAAAATATTCACAATTTTTCCAGTAAATCCAGCTTCACTGGAAAAAAAACACACTGGATCTAGAATCCAGACTCTTAAAGACATGGACAAGAAAAAATACTCTTGATTTAATCAGAATCTAGCTTAGATCAAGAACTAAGCCTCTTAATTCAAGCGGATTTCGTTTTGATTCAAGCAAAAATCCGAGTGAATCAAAGAGTATTTTTTCTTGTCAATGTTTTCAAGAGTCTGGACTCTAGATCCAATGAGTTTTTTTCCAGTGTTGTGTCGAGGTAACCTTGGCAATGTCTGAAGGCTCATACGGCGTTCTTCCTTAGCACGGTAGCATTGTCTGCGCATGGACGGTATGTTTTGCCTCCTCGGCCAAACCCCGGCCGGAAAAGAAAGGAGACAAATGTAATAGGCAGCTAAAAGCGATTCGGGATCGATCCGAATCGGGAGATCCGTATGAGGAATGACCAGTGAAAGTAAAAAAGTTTCGTGCGAGACCCGAGTGTCCATTCCGCGGGCACGTTTTGCGTCCGGAGCGTTCCCGTGTCAAAGGCGCCAAGGCTCGCTTCCGAGTCCCGCCCGCTCGTCGGGCCCCGCCGATGACGTCACGCGCGAGGTAGACGATGCGATGACGTCACGCGGGTCCTACCGTGACGAGCGGGACCCTCGTTCTGCGGGGACGGAGCGACCGGCGGCGCCTCTGTCTCCTCGCGTGGCCGTTGGTCTCTGGAGCTGGAAGTTACACACTCGTAAACATCGGAAGGATCAACAGCCGGACCGCGGGACCGCCACCGCAGCGCAGCGCCGTTTCCGTGTGAGGAAAAAGACGAGAGGTTGTTCGGCTGTCGATGTTTTTGGCGCTAAATGGACGGATACTCGAGTTGACGCGTCCAACGCTATCTCAGCCGTTGCCGGCTTTTAAGAGCATATTGATCATGGAGATAAACGTTACTATATACTGGTACAGGTAACCATTCCTCTGGTAGAATCGACTTTGAATTCACACTGTGTGAAATACAGCGTAGAGGGGTGGTAAATTCTACCAATTTTTTTTTCTAGTGAAAGGCGCATGAGTGCAATTTTTGCTATTTCGAGGAATACGTGTTTGAAGTCCCAAGATTACATGGATCTTTATGGCGGGGAGAAAGTTCAAAGTTGCATTTTGATGCTTAAAAATTGGAATTTGGAAGCGAATTTTTCACAGAACCTGCGCTATAGGACTAGTTGTACTTGAAATTGGTAATAAATCAATTTTTTCAAAAACTGCACGGATGCCCCTGTCCTCCAACCCCCCCCCCCCCGTTGTAGTTGATTTGTTGGTGAAAGTGTTTATTTGAAGGTGCCGTAACAAAACAAGGTCATGAACACCTTCAAAAAGAGAGATCAATACAGATGTAGGGGGTGTATTATTATTGAAAATATGTCAGATAAAAGAGTAAGAACACAAAGAAAGAGAGAGAGAGAGAGGGGGGGAAGGACTTTGAAAAGAGAGCACGGCTCCTTAGTACGGCAGAATATTCACTCCTCGTAAGTTTCCGAATTGAAATTTCAATTCCAGCACGTTCCATTTGTTAACAAAATTTCAAAACTGACTCATAAATAAGACGATTAGAAATGCAGTCATCGAAAAAAAAAAATGTATCATCAGACAAATAATGACAAAATTTAAAGTGGTTTTGTGCCCATTTCAACTCAGACTTAGGTTTTTTGCGAAAGGTCAATTACTCATCAATGATTTTAATGCAGAAACGTTCGATGTGTCTACCGTAAACTTTGTGCAATTTTGATGGAGATTATTTTAGATTATTAATACCTAACGTTGTACTTAGTGGTCCATTCTGAGTCCGCATCCGCTTCATCATTTCTGAGGATAATAATTACTCTCGCCGTCTCGACTTGACAACAGAGCTCTTGAATCTAAATAAACGCTGATCTTACTCGATTAACACCAATAAAAAGCACAACAAACAAACGAGCTGCCATGGCTCATTCAGTTGAATAAATCTGTTTGATCTTTAGAACGCACTCTAGCTTGCCAGCCACAGCCACAGAGACCCAACTTCCTCATCTTTACCAAGAACTAGAAAAGAAAGCAGTTCGGTGCACCTCTGGTGCCCGTTTTGATTAAACTCATTTGTTTCGAGAATACACTGGAAATAAAACACATTGGATCTACAGTCCAGACTCTTAAGGTTAATCTTCAGCTGTAGTTCCGAAAAAATCCACCACGTCGCGCTGCTAAAATCCGACTCCGAAATCAGTGATTATTTAAATATCACAATAGGTATCTTAAATTCTAAGACTCATAAGTTCTAGCAGCATACGTCTGGAATCCTTAGAAACAAACGCGAGCTTTGAAAGTCTAATAATAAAAGCTGTAAATTGATCCCAGTTTCTCTTACGGGATATCTGTAAGTGCGAGAGAGACAGCTCACGGTGGGAGAGAGATATCTGCCAACTGCTGAGAGCGATCAAGCGCGATTGGTTGCATCAAGGTCATCATGCTTAACCCTACTTTTTTCTGGGATCAAATTGCAGAGCTTCAGAAATGACTTTTCACGTTGTTTTTAGGGTCAATAGGAAGAAGAATGTTATAGCTAGAACTTATTTATCTTCGATTTAAACAGAAATTCCTTCAACTTTTATAAAAGCTCAAGGACTCACGTGGTGCTGTACGGACTCTAAAACACAGCGGTGGCGCCCCCTGCGCGGAGAAATTTCTTACTTCACGCAGCTGTAGATACACCTTAAAAACATCAACAAGAAAAAGTACTCTTGATTCAATCAGAATCTAGCTTAAATCAAGAACCAAGCCTCTTAATTTAAGCGGGTTTCGTTTTGATTCAAGCAAAAATCCGATTGAATCAAGAGTATTTTTTCTTGCTAATGTTTTCAAGAGTCTGGACTCTAGATCCAATGGGTTTTTTTTCTAGTG
This sequence comes from Bemisia tabaci, assembly GCF_001854935.1. Taxonomy (NCBI): domain Eukaryota; kingdom Metazoa; phylum Arthropoda; class Insecta; order Hemiptera; family Aleyrodidae; genus Bemisia; species Bemisia tabaci. Next base: position 2,467,556 of record NW_017549038.1, on the reverse strand, counting down.
TATACGTATGGTGCGATTCTCAGGAAAGAACCTCAGGTCATTCTGATATTAAGTTTAGAGGGATCAAAAATGTGATTTCAGGCCTGAATATTGGTTTATTTTCTCTTATTCTTTCCCTTTTGTATATACATCCTCCAGAATTGGTTTAAATTCTAAGTAAGTAAGTAAGTAAGTAAGGCCGGGCTGGCCGGCGAGGCGCCCTCAAGGGGCCAAGGCAACTGGCAACTGCCGACGTGCACCCCGAAGTTGGACCGTACTCCTTAACTTATCTTCGTACTATTGACACATTGAGTATCAATTATATTCCCGCAAGGCTCAGCGGCCGTCTGATAGCCAACGGAAGGTCTTATCAAAGACTGTGGCAGACGCTGCAGAGCACGGACTTTCGGAGCACGGCCATGCCTCCACCGAGTTGGACTGTGTTGTTGCTATCTACACTGATAGGTAGCGCTGGCAGTCGCGCACACTACGAGTGATTACCGATTTTACACAACCCAGTCGAACAGTGCAGACGGATTACTTACTGGGTGACTATGTCCCTCCCGCACCCTGTAACCTCGAAGGGTCAGGGTATTGGAGTGGCATAGTCATCCACAGTCACGATGACTGATATTTGAGTGTCCTCAAATATCAGTCACCTCCGGGGATTGAACCCGGGACCTCAGTGTTGGCAGCGAACTGCCTTGACCACTACACCACTGAGGCTGACTGGTTTAAATTCTACAATTATTCGATTGCAATTTGCAATTTGGAACTATGATATCTGGCTCATCCGTAAAAACACTTAAGTGCATTCGGAATCTAAAATGGTATATTGTGTATATACGTCTTTTCTAAACTGAGGCAGGTATTGTAGCTCCAAATTGCATAATGCAGATCAATCAGGAATTCTGATATCCAGCTCCTTTTAAACACAATATATATGTGCCGTTAGTTTCCATATACAGATACGTAATTTTGAAGATGAGTCAGATATGCAGTTTACAATTGCAAAATGAAGTCTAATTATCTAAGCGAACCAGTCAGATAACTTAACGCACATAAACTCTCCGTGAATTCACCTACAGTTATGAAGAATACATACGTACTCACAAAATTTCAAAAATTAGTGTTGCCTAGTCCTCCTTTTGAAAAATAAAACATCAAAGAAAAAAGTAAGGGGCAGCTCATAAAGTTCGTAACGCTCTAGTGGAGGTTACGTTATTTATACTCTATAGCGTTACGTTATTTTGGTTTTACAGGTTATAAGTCATGCACGGACCCATGTCGCACAGAATCGTCACGAGGGAGGAAGGTATGTCGAAAAATCTGCAATTAAGCGTTACGTATTTCGATAACGTCCGTAAATGACCACGGTAAAAGCTCTCATACGAAGTTTTTGTATTTCCTCTCTGTTTCAATCAACCTAGTAAAAATAATCCTCAACAGAGAGTGCTAGTTCAAGAATTCATATTTATATCAGTGACACGGATCACCAGGTTGGTATTGTACCATATATTGAAACCTGAGAAAATACATCGATCATACTTATTATTCATGGCTATGCAATATTGATCCATTAAATAAACCACCAGCACAAAATCAGTTTTCTTCCTTGATATTGCGCAAGCTCCTGGCTTTCAGGAGCGGAGAAATCTCCCTCTCGAAAAAAATCATGATATGCAGGATGTATGCATTCGGAGCCTTGCACCATAACTCAGCTCTTACTATGACCAAACTGTCCTCGGAGGCAGATATTTGTCAAAGGAGCCAGGCTGATGGAGCGACGGGACGTTCTTTCCCTCACTCACACACACCTACACACCCTGCTCCCCCCTTACCCCTCCCCCGCCATTTGGCTGGCCCTCTCTTTCTATTCATCGGAACTGTGGTTATACGGCGAAAAGTACAAGCTTGGGATCACGAGCAAGAGTTTTGATTCGTGATAGATTCGCGCGCGTGCTCCGAGTCTTTCGATCAGACCGGTGCGATATGACCTGATTCGATATGCGATTCGAATATCTTCCTATCTCGTGCGGGTTAATAATCGAAATTCGATACAGGTTGGGCCGAGAGAGACAGCATCGTCGCGTTGCACAAGTCCACTTGATGATACGCGCAGTCTATCGTTTCGACTGGTAAAAGCTCACGGCTCGACTACATGTTTCCTGGCTTTGTAATTCTTCCAGCCAAGGCTGCCAGTTATCTTGGAGACATATCTACGTTTATTAGCTCTGCGGTTTCTTTCTAATTTCCTTTCTTTGATTTGAAATTGGACGAGCAGCACAATGAGTCTCTCCGAAGGTATGAAAAATCGGGTGCCTGGTAAATTAGTATTTTAGAAGGAGAAAGGGGTGTCCTCATCCTTGAGTGGCCATCAGAATCTCCATTGATTCTCATGGGGGGGGAGGGGGGTTGGATGGAGGAGGTCATAGAAGGGAATCAAAAGTCGGATTTTAGTGAATTTGCTACCTTTCATTTTTATAGCAACCATTTATATATTTTTCAATATATCTTAACAATCGCCCGTTTTGTGTGTAATTGCATGAGAACTTATAAAACCTACCAAGCTGGTTTTCAAATGGTCCCGCCGGTGTAAGACCGTCTTTGTCCGTGCGGAAAAATTAACTTTGAGGAAATGCGGAATCTTTTAAAAACAGTCATGTTGATTTTTTTGTACGTGTAAAATATGATTTTTATTGCTTTCTTCAAAGACAAATACGCTATTTTTTCCCACTCTTTCTAGCGGAGAATTTGGAGGAGATAAATTATAAAACTTTAAATTTGTAGTTTTCTTTTTCTTAAAATATAAATATCAATTACCAATTAGAGTTACATACCTACATTATTCAGGGATATTCGTATCAGAGCCAGTTCAATCAATCCTGCGATAAAATAAATCAAAATTTTAAGAGAAGCATAAGTTAAATAACTTACACGACTTAACAACTTTAATCAAAATTCACGTTACTAAGCAAACATTTTTAAAAAATCATTTAAAGAGTAATTTGTAAACTTCACATTGTTTTAAAGGTAAAAAATTGCGGTTGTAAAGTTCCAATTTAATTTATTTTGGATTTATATTAAGTTGAAAGGTAATATACATATAATAGCATTTAACGATATAATATCTCTCAGACTTAAACTCATTCCATCGGAGATGTATTTACTGTATTACAAAACTGCAATGTTTTAATGGATTACAATTTTTACGTTGGAATAAAATTTAATAACGTTGCAGATAAGGATTAAGTTTCACCTCACTTCCTGAATGCGCACTTCTGACTGAATGGGCGCCAAATTTCGTGAATGAAAGTTCAAAATACTATCACCCATGATCGTCCGAATTTTGTGGGTCAGACTGGACGCTCTCGAATTATCAATGAGCAGTTCAGACCTATCAATGCGAAAGTAATTGGAGTCCAAATTTGTCTGGTGGGCAAGCCATCACCTAAATTTTAACATTATTCATCCAAGGGTCTAGTAGAAACTATCGATACTTTCATTCGGTTCATCGTCCAGTTGTGTTTTGGTTTTCAGTTTGATTCTTAGTTCGTTCGGTAGTGTGAAGAAGGTGTGCTTTTTATAATGGTTTGCTGCAAGGTAAGTTTAATTGTTTCCTGAATCATTAAAGTGAGTTGTCTTTGTGTGCATGTTTAATAATAGCCAATATGTCTCAACTCCGTTGTATAGTAAACTCCTAAGATTTCATACGCCTTTCTTTCTGCCCAAGCGTTTAAGTCTCCGCGTGTGTGCGTCAATCTATCGGAAAGGCATAATAGAGATTCTTCATTTCTACGCCAGCAAAAGAAATGGGTTGCATCTCTGTTGCAATAAACTCCTGAGATCTCAAACGTCTATCTTTCTGTCCGAGCATTAAAGTCTCCACGTTAATTTCTCATGAGTACACATAGAGATCCTAGATCCGTACACTGTACGCTGAAAAATTTTACACATACGTATTACAATTTTCCTCGTTGATAATGATACTTGTCTCATCCTTTTTTCGAGCCATTTAACTATTTGCGTACAATGTTACGAATGTTTCAATAAACTGGTTCTGTATTCAGTATCGCGTGAACGAATTAAAAATTTATCTATACATTTTTTTTTTTCAGTTCGATTCTAGTTTCTCATGCCTTTCGAATCATTTGATTCTGAGTAGTTGTAGAAAATTCTGCGTTTGGCAAACTGCTTTAAAAAGAAAATACAGCTAAAAATAAACTATACAAGGCCTTGACAAAATATAACTGATAACGAATTGACATTTTAGAATGTTTTTCCTGGAAACTGCAGCTTTTAAACTTCAAACTTCAAACCAACGTAACTCCTATTTGACTTGGAATTTTTCGGTGTTTTATGAAACATTTTTCAGAGCACCACTTGATGCTCTGACATCGATAACGGAATTCTGAAATTTTGTGGACATAGGTCCCTTGCCTCGAAGGCGATAATGTGCAAAATTATTACGTAAAAAGTGTGAGTGGGAAAAATTCGTCACTTTTCGGCCAAAGTATCACAAGTGCCATGGTACGTTTAAAAATTCCCGTCACCATTTTTTTTTCTACAGATAAATTGTTCAACGAAGCTGTCCGAAAATTTCTCTGAATTTTCTTCGTGCTACCGATAAAATTCAGCGGAATTTTCGAACAGATTCAGCCAAAAATTTATTTGTAAAAAATAAAATAAAATAACATGTTTACACGTAGCATGGCGTTTGTGATACTTTGACCGGAAGAAGGCGAATTCTGGAAGTAAAAGACATACTCATTTTCCGCAACAGTGTCAGTTAGTAATATTGAAACGTAGCCAACCCGTTTCTTACTTTTTACTGTCCCATGTTTTTTTTTTTTTTTTGCTTGCAATATTTCTGCTGGCAAAACATAAATTTATTTTTTTTTTGTGGATAAGTCTGTAAATATGCATTTATGAGACAATTAAAGTTTATCTTTTAATTTTCGTAATCGATATCTGAATGGTGCTTTCGGAACTGCTCGTGAACATTATTGTTTAAACATTGCAATGAAAAAATCTAATAAAAGAATCTAGAAAGAATGATATAACTTTAACACCCTCTTCTTTCCACATAAGTCTACGTATCATCTAATTATTAAAAAAGTAAAAAAAATGGTAATCCTAATCAACCCATCTGAAAGAATTTTCACAATCCCTTTCAAGTCTCTCTTCAGTTAAGTTTTTAAGGTTTAAAACGAATCATCATACAATTAATTGTGCAGAGAGAGTGTTCTAGGTTCATCAAACAAATTCATATGCCTTCAAATACGGACTAAGTGATTTAATCTGCAGTAACGTACGTCTGGTTGCCTAACCTATCAATAGCGGGCGTATGAACACGGTTCTCAAATCAAATCTACTTTCTCCAGACCAGATACCAAGTGACTCAACTCATTCACTTGGTCTCTAATTCACCTACGATGAAGAGTTTAACTTGTGGCATACAACGAATTTGAAGGAGTTTTTTTTCTCGCACTACTTATGCTCTAGTGTGGAGTTGTAGACATGTTGACCCAACACGTTAAAGATAATATTGTACTAATTCATGATTAGATTGCAGGAATTTGCGGCGTCCAGGAATTTTCATTAACTTAGATTAAATAGAGAATCGATCCGAGCGCTGCACAGAGAGCGATTTTAAGAGAAAAAGGATAAGTCCAAAATCTGTAATTTTGAATTATGCATACATAATTGAATATCAACATACCCCCTTTCGGGCAATAGTATTCCCAAATTACCAGCACCCCTGAAAATTCCTCTTCCAAATATCAAAATAAAAATCGTACACGAATCAGAGAGGATATAGGTTTTCCTGGGGACGAAAGTGGTTTAAAAATGTGAAAAAACAGTTGAAGGATATTGCTTTGTTTGATACATTTTCTCCAAGTTCTTTCGCTCAAAAATATTTCATAATAAACTGGTGAAAAATCACAAAAATGAGATTTTCGTACGCATTGATAAATGGTGGGAAAACGGAAATACTTACCGCGTTGCCTTAGATTGGTAATATTGGTAATAAATAAATATTGGTAACAAATTTAATAACTAATACTGGTAACAAAAATACTACCAAAATTGGCTAGAAAAACAATCCGGCCTTTTTTTTGAGGCAACAAAAACTAGCTGCATCAAATATAGTTAAAGTATTAATCAAATCATAAGGTTGAAGGATTATAATTACTAATGAGCCTTATTTTTTGTTGTTTCAGTGCGTTTTGGTGTTAATCAGTCTTATTCACATTCTGACTCACACGTGAGTATTTAGTCAAATTTGTTCATTCATGTGTGACTTGAGATACACTCTAAAAATGGACTAAGTGGCCTCGTAGGCCGTTTGGACAATTCAAACTTAAATGAAAACATATTTCTTGTATTGATCAGATCTGGATACCTATCAGGCCGAATTTCAAGAATTTTTTTCCCCCAAGGGTAGCGATGCATCTGAAGATTTGGCGAATTTGATCAGATTTGAGCCATTGAAATTCCTCGATTCTTTTTGAAAAATAAAGGAGGTTTCTTTTAAATATAGACGGTGCAGCCTGATTCTCTCTTTGTAGCTTATTCATTCCTGCAGCTTCCTCTTCTATTCTTGTCGAAGTCGTAAAAGTTTCTTGGGTACGTCACCTCTCGATGTTTTTGAGACCCCTATAAAATTCACTTCCAGCATCAATGAGGGCTCACATTTTCGACCAATCCTATTTTCCAGGGGAATATTTCTCAGCCTTGGCTGCACAAAATGTTTAGTGAATATGTTTATGAGGGTTCTTTGAAAGTGCAGGTATGGGCCGAAGCCCACTTTAAAAGACGGCGACGTTGTTACATATATTTAAACAATCAAATCACTGTGCGGGAAATCAGCAACTGTCGCGATAAAACTCAGCGAGAGTTTATTTCATTACCACAGTATGTAACACAACACTTGAATTAAGTTATGGTGCACGTGAAACGAACACAGTACCCTTAGTTAGAATCGAATGCGACAAACACAATATACATTTTAACTCCTTGATGCAATTATTCGGGCTCCATGGATGTCTGTGTTGCATACGCTCGGGAGTGAAGGCGTTTTGACTGTCTAGGCACTCACTCATTTCACCCAAGGCGCAGCACAAACGGCAGGCTTAATCTGCGAGGATTCAAAATAGCAGAGCGTTTTTAATTTTTTGCTCTTACTGCAAAAGAAATCTCTTTAGTACGAAGGGTTGTATGAGAGCATACGATGTGAGAATTTTTTGTGCTGATCAAGAGATATGATCTGAGCACGATAGATAGAAGCTCCTTTAACGTACCTTAATGAGCCGTCCTTTGTTGTTGAATGTTCTCCTATCACATTTCACTGGCCATAAAACCGCAATAAAGTGGACCTCAAGCAGGACAACTTACCTTTTGCCTTATCTGTAACTTTGTGGTGCTACTTCGTTTAAATTTTAAAAAGGACACAAATTAGAAACCTTGCATCAGGCAAAACAGGCATAACTTGGTTAGATTAAAGTTTTGAAATCACATTGAAATCGCAACGCACGGCTAATTTTGAAAAGTCAAAGACGCTAACTTATATTCCTGAAATGTTTGTTAGCTGGTGGATTTTCATGACGAAGAAAATTTATTTTATCATCATTGAAGGGTTTTCATTGATGCACATGCATGAAACATCTCAGATAGCTTCATAACATTTGACTTAAAAACTTAGACATGATTGAGCATTATTGAAAGGTTCGCTTGATTGTAGTTTCCTTCAGAATGACAAGTACATTTGACCAATCATCATGTTCCTACCCTTTCCTTCCTTCTACCTGTCACAACTCTGAGACGCTTCAACACCTATGACGCCGGGAAAATATTCATCTCATTCTATCCGGAGCGGTTTATAAGTGATAATCTATTGAAAAACGATTACTTGTGCTATCGAAATTGAATTTCATGGCTGAATATCCTGTTACTCGATTAGGCATAAAATCACGCTTACGTAAGTCGTGGCATTTGTCAAACTGGCATCACAAAGCGACGATTGTCGATCAAACATCATTTGAAAATCTCTGCCCCACACCCCTCCGGCACACGCAAGGTGCTTACACGCGTGAATTGCGTAATGTTATCGTAGAATCTGGACCGATTACGCATGGGAAAACGCTTCAAATCATAACGTATAGAGCATGGACTGTGGATGAAAATGGGGCCGAAGAGAACGCAGAGGATTGGATTGGGTGTTGATTTTCCCCACTTTTCTCCATGTTGTCATTTCTCACTTCCTGTTTTGATGAAAATCGTTTTGATCGGATAGGCAGTACATCACGCCATCATTATTAAATTTTTCAGAGATTCTTCTTTGTGTTATGTTATTCTTCATTTTGGCTTTTGTTTCTTCTCTTCCTCTCGCTTATTCTTTCTTCTCCTACCCCTCCATTTTACTTTTCATCTTAACTCCTCTCGGTTTCCTCTCCTTTCTCACTTTCTCCCTATATTTTCTTCTTTCCTTAATCCCTACTATTTTCTTGTCCTTTTCCTTTCTCTTTCCTCCTCATTTTCTTCTTCGTCTTTGCCTTTCTCTTCCGTCTTTAATTGAATCCGGGGGGGGGGAGGCAGAGCCCCAAAATATGTGCACTTGAGAAGGCCCTGCATTTCAGCCGAAATTAAAACATTGATTAAGACGTGTCGCCAAAGATGAACCGAATTGACGAAGCCACAAGGTCATTTTAACAAGATGATGGAAGAAAGGCTGGAGAAAAAGATGCTCGATTGAGTTCGCCCTGGGAGTGGAAAACAAGCTGCTGGTTCCAACACTACTGTGTTGGAGAGCTCGCCTTTGGGAAACTATTAACAACTATTAATGATTTTTTCTGAAATTATATATGTAATAAATGAATCTTTACCCAATTATCAGAGGTTACATGCCGATGCAAAATGTTATGACGTAATTTCATATGGCAAATTTTTCACATTACAATGAAACCATATGATTTAATTTTAATTTTTTTTTTTTTAAATCAAGTCGCCAACTTGAATAAAGGTTAGGTATACTTTGATAAGCTGGCAGTCTGAAATTCTTAATTTTTATCGGCACAGAGTTAAAAGAAACTATAATTGAGCACGGTTCGGAGGAACGTTTCTGCCATAATTCTTACACAATACTTATGGTATACACTAAGAGCTGAAAAGGAATTCACTTGAATTTTAGCGTGGAGCTCGAAAGACCACGTCAAGCCTTTGTATGCGAGTGGCTCAATGGAGCACATCACGCCTTTGTAGGTATGCGGTGGCTCAATGGAGCACCTTGCGCACGATAAAAAGCATGGAGCTCGAAAAAGCACTTCATGCATTTGTATTTTAAGGTTAAAACGAACTCTAAAGAAACTCAATGCTAGGCTCAAACGAACTCTCAAGCATTCTTAATGCGAGGCTCAAACGAACTCCCAAGCATTCTTAATGCGAGGGGCTCAAACGAATCCTTAAGCATTCTTAATATGAGGTTTAAACAAACTCTAAAAGGATCCCAATGCGAGTCGCAACCGAGCTCTCAAGCATGCAATTATTTTGAGGTTATACCTTCTATGGTACCAATAACGGCAATCTTAAGGATTATCCATTAATTATGCGCAAATCTCAATCTTAGTCTTAGTAACTTAAAATTAATTGAACAAATTATTAAATCACGTCGAGGTCACCATGTTTTTTATTTTAAGAAATAATAACGATTGCAAGTACAACTGCACACAAAAACTGCATTGGAAAGATAAGAGGATGATAACATACAATTAGGTTATTTGCTATAAAACCATAGCAACATGCTATGATATGCTCGGCCACTGGAAAGTGCTGCTCTCTAGTGTAGCAAACGAGGAGCAATTAATCCTCAGTTGAATGAGGGAACGGAAATGTTCGACGGAGGAAAACTGTAACCCGCGAAAATTCAACTTTTAGACGTTGAAATCAATGGGATTTTGGCCGTTCCTCCGACGGCAAGGAGAACCATCCATTTGTCGCCACGGATACTACCAATGCTAAAAGAAATCGATCGCAAAGAGCTCTCCCGAGTGGGCGAGCTCAAAATAAGGGTTTCCAGTGAAAGGGTGATGACAGGGGGTTTCAATAAAATGAGGGGGTGCCAAGCTTTAGATCCCACGGGGAAAAAGTGTTAGGAGTTATCCCTTAAAATTGTGGTAATACCCCAGTTTGTTGGATGATATGGACATTTTTAATAAATTGTGGTGGTACAGCAATATTTTAATTAACAACCTAATTTACTGGGGCCCTACCACAAGTAATTAGAGTTTCCATACCACCCAACAATCCCTACCTTTTTTCCCGTGCCATTTGTCGCTACTTGCTACCGCAGGGTCTATTGTTCAGTATCGTCCTCATATCACTGCACACATTTTTTTCGGTGAAGCAAATTCTAGGTGGCGGAAGCTACCCCGGCCCAATCCTAAAAAACTCCCCCCAAAAAAG
>NW_017549038.1:2228957-2451421 GCF_001854935.1 Bemisia tabaci | reverse complement strand
CCCCGGGCTAGGCGTGACGGGCGCGCAAAGCGCGCCCAGAACGGCTAGTACTATCATAAAATTGAATGGTTTTATGTCAATAATTTTTCAAAATATTTACACATTTTTTATTCTGTTGATGGTAATTTGGCGATGAAGTGAATGCTCACACGGCAATCTTCTTTATTGAAGCAGTGCGTTCCTAGCCACTCCATTGTACTGATCACTATCTTAATAACAGCTAGAATAAAACATATGCACCTAATATGGTTACAAAAATTCACTAGGTTCAGAGAACATTATTGGGAGTATTCAATATTTATGTTGCAGGTCTGTGGAGGCAACAGTGGTTTACTACATAAAACCGACACAGAATATTCTACCATCGCCAAGACCTTACTTTGGTTATGGAGTAATCCCAATCAGTCCTGTGACCCCACCGTCTCCATTCAAATACGTCGATTATCGTTGGCTAAACATAAAAAATACAGGAGTGTTAGCCGTTCCAGGAATTCCGGACTCACCTTTGCCTTACCTCAAGTATGCACAGCCATTCTCACCGCTATCCCATTTGGGGCCCATTCCTTACAGGTTTCCACACTTTAATCCCTTGACCATCCCTGTGCCGCTCCATCATACCAGTGCTTTGGCCATCATACCAGTCCCTTACGCTCGCAGACTGCAGTTCATCAGACTTCGAAGAAATTCTAGTGGTGTCCAGTCGATTTTGGACACGGATGACCTGGAAAAAGATGAGAGCGTCGAGGTCAATGGTAAAGTGAACGCCACCAGCAGCTCCTCGGCTGAGAAAGAATGAAAATTCAGTTTCTTAGAAATGTTTTCCTGGAAACTGTCTTATTAGTAGAACATCGCCACTGAGTCTTAACATGAAGTGTATAATGAGTATAACATGAAGATGAGATCAGTATTGAACTGATCAAATGTTCACTTTTTGAGGACTTGCTAAGTTTTTTTGATACTGTAGAGTAGAGTGAGAAATGTCTCTTTTTTGATTCCTGGGTTTGTAAAGTCCTGTAAATATTTTTAGATATTTTTTGGGGTCTATGGATCAAGAGAAATTATTTTTTCACAAGCACGAAGATGCAACTGTATTGTTTTGAATTTTTCCACGGCAAAGTATTTTTTGAAATAAAAAGTAAGTATTACAAAAAAGCTAGTTTATTCATGATTACAGTAAGATAAAAAACAAATGTGTTGTTAGCTGAATTCGAGAAACCATACAATTCAAAACGCTACCTTTGGATGAGCTTCCTCAATTTATCATTCTTTTAACTGTCTGTTGATTTCAATGATGATGTTAAAGCGAATAGTTTTTAATTTAGAAAATGACCGTTGGGTATTCACCTCATTTATTTTATTCACTTGAAGATGAACGATGGTGCATAACAACTTGCGCTGAGTTCAGCTATCATCATTAAGTATTTTCATATTTCATACAGAAACTAAACGTTCCGAAGATCATTTCGATTACATATTGCAACAATGATCAACTTTTACTGGCTTATTACTCAAAGCACATATCTGCATAGCGTAATTAATGCCACGTATGTCGCTCCAAAAATGAGCCAGGAATGATTATTCCTCGTTGAAAAATGAAGTCCATACGATACAGGGCTTAACTGATTTCCAGGGTTCAACTGATTGTAAACCAATTTCGAGAAAAATTGAGCCAACACAAGAAAACAAAAATCGTACGAATTTCACTTGGCAAATTGAAAAATTGAGTAAAAAATGTAGCTGGAAGTGAGGCGCTGATTTCCGGTTTAGAATTTAACGTGATGTAAAGTTTGTATTAGTTTTAAAAAATAATTTTAAAGTCAATACCTGTGTACGTTCCTTTTACTGTTTTTGTCGAAGAATAAATATTGTTTTATGTAACAAGCGTTTCATTTCATTAAATGTTGTGAATTTAAGCACTTTTGACACTCCTTAAATGCACTTTTGGCTATAATCCAGTGGAAAAAAAATACATTGGATCTAGAGTCCAGACTCTTGAAAACATTGACAAGAAAAAATACTCTTGATTCAATCGGATTTTTGCTTGAAGCGAAACGAAATCCGCTTAAATTACAAGGCTTGGTTCTTAATTTAAGCTAGATTCTGATTGAATCAAGAATACTTTTTCTTGTTAATGTTTTTAAGAGTCTGGACTCTAGACCCAATGTGTGTTTTTTTCTAGTGTCGGATTCACCTTCTTCATGCATTTCCATAAAAAAGAGCCCTCTATCATAACTTCTTAATGCATTCTTAAAACCCGAATTTTTATCCCTCTTATTACATATCAAAGCATGTCCCGAGGAATCTAATATTTGTCAGACGGGTCATGTTCACCTGAAAAAGGAAGTCTAAAAGGGCACCAAGGATGGAGCGAAATATCGACCGGGATGCCGGTCAGACTCCCAGGTCAGATGAGCGGACAAGCAGCGCAGTGTGTCACTGGGTACCCATGCCACACGTTTTTGGAGGCTTGCGGCTTGATATAATGACCCCGTGCGTATGCAAGACCAGCCCGGGTCGATATCGAACGATGCAGTCGAAACTGGTTTAGTGTAACAGATCACGCAGTCAAAAATATCGCGGCGGAATATCGCGTCGATAGTCGAGCAGCGAACGGTGCGGTGGCCCGCTCAACTGACCGTGGCCGGGCGATTGTACTTAAAGCAGACAGCAAGTTCTCTTGAGCTATTATAGGACTAGGCATATTTTATTATTTGTCTTTATGCAATTCAGGAAGGAGTCCTCCGCGCGGCTGGAGCTGGAGCCGCTACTCAAGACTCAACGCCACCCGAGGCACGGATCGTGGAAAAAGTTGCCGTTTCTCCGGAGAATGACCTGAGATATTGCGTGAATAACAATGCAAAATGAACAAAACAGAGTTTCATCCTTACAATAGTGATAGAAAAAGCAACGCAATTGGCCTGAAACACTGACAAAAAAACACCTTAAATCAGGACTAAGGCCGCAAATAATAAAAAGAACACACAAATAAAATAGAAAACCCGGGACGTTTCGCAGGGATCACTCCCGCATTTTCAACCGGCAAAACAAAGAAAATTAAAAAAAAACACATTGACGTCCCGGGACGGAGATGGGGGGACGTCCCGGGTTTTTTTTTTATTTTATGTGTTCTTTTTATTATTTGCGGCCTTAATCCCGATTTAAGTTGTTTTTTTTTTCATCCTTACTCAGTCCTTAAGGCCGTCCGAAAGTAACGCACTGTTACGGAATTTTTGGAGATGTTCCGTAAGATAAGGGCCACGACTATACTCCATTTGGACGGTGAAACTACAAAATCGTGTACCTCGGTTATGAAGCGTGTTTGCAGACTACTTCCCGCCATAATTTATTTTCTAAATGGAAAAATATACCGAACATAAATTTTTCGAAAATTTCCCGAATTTTTGTTTTTTTCTGTGTGGGTGTATAAAATCTTTGGGCTATGAAATTTTAAGCAACTGTGCTAAATAAAACTGTTCACCCTGAAAAAAATAAAATAGCAGCGGAGATTTAGTAACCTCAAATGAGATGCACGTTTTTGTAGCTTCACCACCTTTTTCCATTCAAGTTTCGCCTTCTTATTTGCAATAATGTTCAGCAAAATTGAAATTATTTTGTGTGAGATACGGCAACGACGATGGTGAATAACTTAAAACTTGTAATATCTTTTTCGCTGCATTCTGAACGAATGTGAGATTGTGAAAGTGCAGCGATCATTTGTGAATAACGTTTAGCGTTATCCTGCGTCTGCAGCCGCTCGTCTGCGCTGCTGCTGCTCTACTCCACTCACAACCATTGTGTTCCGGTTTTTTATCCATACTTTTAGACCGACGTTGCCCGATTGTAAGCGGTTTCCCCTGTATCTTGCAATTTAGGATTTGCCAATAGGTCAGTTGTGCACGCGTGTGGCAAAAGTATGTTTGCTTTGAAGCTGGTAAACTGACAAAAAATAGCGAGAAATATTTAAATGCCAATTTTAAATGCAGTGCCGAAGATATGATGCCCTTTTAGAAATATGTGTATGACGCCATCGACAAGTTGCGATGTGCGGTGGTGATCTAAAAACTGTAGTGTACGACATCAGGGAGTGCGCAAATAAGGTGACTTGGTCTGCATTTTGCAATGATGAACTACTTGCTTTAAAATGTTGTAAATATTGGGCAAATTATTCTTCCTTCAAAAAATAACTCTGCGGATGCATTATAGATTTTATTTGTGCATCAAACAAAATCCTGTAAATATCATACGTTTCCGGTTAATTTATCGTGGACTTAGAAGTTGCGTACACGGAGAAAAAAATTATCACAATCCCAACTATATACTCCTAGCTGAGTTCAGCGGCATATATTTGAGTAGTTGCACAAGCCAAAGGTATGGTTAAGTCAACTGAAAGTGTGGTTGGATTAATCATATACCTCTAGCTGGTTCCCTCACAGTCAGAATAATTGTGGTTGGTTTTAATAAACAGCTGGTTGGTGCCTTTACACTTTCAGCTAGTGCAACTACTCTTGCAGCTGGCGCCAAAATCAGCTGGAAGTATCGTTGAGATTGTGATACTTTTTTTTTTAGTGTAATCTCAACAATATTGCCATGTTAGTATCATTCCTTATTGCAAGATGCGATCCAATTTTTACGCATATTTTTACGGAAGCCTTACTTTGGTCGATATTGGGCGCTAAAATTTGATGTCTGGAAGAATTTTTCAATTTTGAAACTGATTACGGCTCTTCTATAGTTTCAAACTGCTTAATTCTGTTCATTTGTACTCATGTTCGGAGAATGGGGGTAGTTGACGGCACCTCCACCCAGTGCTGCGGTGCTAAGGAAGAACGCCGTATGAACATTCGAGAGTTGCCAAACCTCCTCCAATAAAATGTTTATTTATGAGGAAAATTTTCAATATTTTTCCTTGACATTTTCAGACTTTTTGGATCAAATTACGAACAAAATTACCTGATAAATTGGAAGAAAAATATTCACAAATGTTCTCGAAAATGAGTGATTTTTTGAAAATATTCACAAATTTTCTCGAAAATTAACGATTTTTTAAGGGAAATTTGGCAACGCCCGAAGGCTTATACGGCGTTTTTCCTTAGCACGGCAGTGTGGCTGTGGCCCATCCTGCTGACTGGTCCACTGTCCTCACCTCTCATTTCTAAACAACGATGGATCAAGCGATGGATCAGTTGGGTATCATCGCGCCTTGTTCGTTGCCTAATTCGGTTTTATCATCCAGCGATAATCTATCCTCCAGGACGGATTGGCCGTTGTTCTTATGAGGTCGCAGGTCGAGTCACTGGGCCGAGCCAGCTGCTTCCAGCAGTGAAGCAAATTCTTGACCGCTCACAATCGAGAAGTTTCTTCACCTCGAATAAAATTCTCGAACTGCGGCGTTTAACTGGTCTAGACAAGGCTCGCATATAAAAAGTCGCTAGGTTCCATTTATGAAATCCATCATTGTGATGAAGCGCATCCTTTCACTAGTATTGACCGAAACGGCTTAATTACACCCCACTGTGTTTGCCGATAGTGACACGGAATTAATCACCATTTTATCACATTTTTGAGGCGAAGTTTCAGAATTGATATGGGTCCCGAGGCTTTTTTGGCTTGGTCGTCTGACATTTGGATTTTTTACAAGTACTGTGAAGTTAGTACATAAACACATTTCTCAACCGCAACCTAGAAGACCATGAATTCGGAATGCGCTCTCCTAGATTGGTTACTTTCACTGCAGCTAAGGACCCAATCTGCCCTTAAATTGGGTAATTCGCACGCCTATAGAAGCCAGTGACCATCTCTAAATCCCCTTTGAGGCAGGGGTTACCAGCTTGGGTTTGCAGGATTGCTAAACCTGTGACAGTACAGTCCCCCATATACGGTCCGAAATGGCATATGGTATATTTCAGAAAGTGGTTCGATGTACATTTCTTCGAACATTTATACCAAGTTTTTTTCATCTTTTTTTTTACATTTTTTAGTCTTTTAATTAGGGCCGGATTAGTGGACACATGGGTCGCAAACCTTGGCGGCAAATCTAGAAGGCGGCAAATTTTGCAATTTTTTTAAATGGAGGTATAAAGAAATATTGGATTAAGAAAAAAAAATTACAAACGAGAAAAGGCGACAAACTCTCTCATTTCCTGAGAGTAGGGTAATTTTTAATTTTGTCGTATTTCAGTGATACAAGAGACAGCACCTTTAATTAGTCGAGTTAAGAGAGAAATCAAACACGCAATTTGACCTGGAACGGCGGCGCGGCGCAGAGAGCAATGATGACAAGGACTTGAGATGAAAAGGAGAAGCCATCGGCGCGGTGATCGGCGCGGTGATCGGCATGTAACACATATAAGCGCCTACAAGACTGCACGAATACGTCCCGCATTGCATCAAACACAGTGCGGTCATTGCGATCAGCGAGAAACGGATAGCGCCTACAAGAATGCATGAATACTTCACCCATTGCGCCAAACAGTGCGGTCAGCGTGGAACGCATGGCGCCTACAAGACTGCGTGAATACTTCACGCATTGCGCCAAACACGGTGCGGTCTGCGCGGCGCGGCGGCGGAATTTAAGATCATTAAACCACATTCATGTTAGTTCTTTCATAATGTTTTCGTTCATTTCTTATGAATGGAGGGCCTTGTCCACACAGAGATAGGTTTACAAAACTTAACTCTTGCTAGTAGTGTTGACAAAGCATCCCCAAAAAATGTGTTCAACATGAGTAAACGCGTCTTATGCACCCCTTACTCACTGCCACGCTCTCTTGATGGTTGTTATTGATGTTTCAATACGAATGAGAAGGGGATGGCAAAATATAGGCGGCTAATGGGCGGCAAGTAGGTAAATCCGGCCCTGCTTTAAATGTCTACTTCGATTCTGGAGCAAAAGACAGGATACAACTAGACAATCGTTTAGCGTCGCAATGTGTTATTATGAAAAAATGAAGGCAAGTCTCTCCATCTAAAACAACTCAATGTCTGTGCCTCCATTAAAGGTATTGCTATGTTTTTTTTTAGCACTGTCTATGTTGATCAAAAGTATATACCTCTTCTTCTGTCATGGGTCTTGGTGGTTATATTTCGATCTCTTTCCATGAAGGAAATTCCGCAATTAGCTCTTTGTTGGAAGCCAAAATTCTTATTATTTCATAGATCAGTTATCCGAATAATAATGTCGTATTATGGTGATCTTCTTACAAATTAGCATATATTAATATAATACAATTTTAAGCTAAGAGTGTACTTCAAATTATTATAAGAATATAGTTCTTTGATTGAATGGCACACTGAAGATGAAGATGATGTCATCCTCGATGCTATTCATGCGCAGAAGTACCCTTTAATATTGGGGGGGGGGGGNGGGGGGGGGGGTACGTTTGTAAGTGCACAAATCCTGCTTTTGTTAGTTAATTTTTAAAATTGCAGGACATTAGAGTAAAATTGTATGACACACGGAAGATACCATTTTTTTAATGTGAACCACGCACTAATCACGAAGTCAAAAGCTGCGTATTTTCTAATCTATTAAATCGATGATTGGAGTCGAAAAATGCATAATGCATAAGTTCAATGCAACATCGTTTCAAAATCTCTGATTACGTTTCAGTAATCTCGAGAAAAATCGACCGAAATATCTTAATTATCCATGAATTATCAATTAATTATCTTATTAATTAGCTAATTATTCATTTATCTATTTAATCATCTAATGAAAATTTTTGAATGAAATAACAAGGAAATTATTAGAAACTTTTAACAGAGACTATCGGTTAATTTAATCTCCAAAGAATTCAAACACAGAGATTGATTTGCAACGCCACATAATTAGAGAGGTGTGCATTTTTCAACTGTAATACATCTTCACCATAGTATTCACTCTTTTTATTCTTCTTTTCTTCGAGTGTCAACATCCATGCTGGACACTGCTCGCTTCTCTAACAGCGGGTTTTGCAACTGTCTAGACGGTGAGTTACGACGACAACAGGTGTAAGACATTGCAAATTTTTTGCACGCATGGGAAACATATGGAGGATTTTAATTATTCGCTTGGAAATGCGAAATGTCGGATCGGTGCCCTTAGCGCGAGGAAAAGTAGTCGCGCGTGTAACTTTTCTCGGTTTTCCGCGGCGTCCGTAGTCGACAAGACGACGGTCGCACGTAATTCGATTAAAACGCATTCAGAGCGGCATTGTTTTCGCAGGCGTGACTTATGCGCCCCGCTACCACCAATCAGCGTCTCGGAGGCAAATGAAGCTACGACTCCACAAGTCCACAGGCAGCGATCGACACGAACTGGCCGCGCGACTGGGTGCAACGATTTTAGATTTAAAACAATTAAAGCAGCGCGTAACTAGGTTTTTTACAACACAAATGACCAAAAAATTTCGGTTGCTTTAAAAAAAAAATTAAATTGCTGATTTAAAAATTAAATTGCTAAAAAAAAAATTTAAAAAAAAAAAAAAAAAAGTGACTGCAATATTTCAACGTGGATTTTACAACACAAAAATGCTACTTTAACCACTGTTTTAAGCTAATTTAACCACGGGGATGGTTAAAGTAGCTTTTTTGTGTTGTGAAATCGAGTACTAAGTTTCTAAATTTGTACTGTTTCTTATCCAACTGAACGGATTTAACTTGCGCCAGTTGCGAACCTTACCATAGTGACGATCTAGGTTGAAAAGACTTTGTCAAATGGAATGTACGGAATCGGCACACAACTATGCGATCTGAGTGAAGACCAAGGTGCTGCAAGGGAGCAAAACCTTAATTCCTTTAATTTTGAATCAACTGCATGTAACGTCCATTTTTTTTTTTTTTTCTTTTAGACATAAGAGCTACATGGCACTAGAGATGGCTGAGCCAGTCAGAAATGGATGCTTCAGTATAAAAAAGTGCACTAGTTGGCGACACAAATCTCCTAATCAGAGGCAACATGCAGTTTTAAAATCATCGCACCCAGTCGCGCAGCCACCTTCACGTCGCGACGTGCTGCCAGCGCGGAACGCGTAGTGACGCCTTCAGACCTAGAGGGCTACTTCACGCATTGCGCAATGCTTGAAGTATCCCTTTAGGTTAGTAGGCGTCGGCGTCAGTGTGCATATTGCACGCCGCGCCGCAGCGTGCTATAAACTTGCCCACAATTAATAGGTTAGGGCCGTTAGTGTTGAAATGTAAGTAATTAGACATCCAATTCGAAATTTGCGACTCAAAAAACACCAGTTACGAAACTTTCGTGATCTTTCAGTCATTATCAGACTCATTTCTTCCTATTCTTGAGTTTTGGACCATAGTTCGTCGTACGCTGCCTGTGGAGCCGTGGCTTAGCATCTCTGCTCGAGCGTTACTATGCACCATACGTAATTACTCCGGCGGCGACAGACACTCCTGCAACGATGCAGAATTTCGAGTCGGTGTGTCCGATGCTCGTTCTCATTCTATGTGTGTCCGAGCGATATCCTCAGGAATGCGGCAACGTTGGAACGGTCGCGGTGGTTTGTTGTGTGACATAGCCTGTGTCCGAGCATGGTCGGGTCACTGGACAAGCGACATTCGAAAGATGCGAGTTAATTAGACCAGCGGCTATTAAGTGGGATGAATTTGTACAGGGTGCACTTGAGGTGGCTGGTGTTATCACAGGGAATCGCACAGCTTAGATGATGCAGCGCCTGCTGTATATGATTCTTTTCCACATTGTCTAAGATTTGGAGGGCCTAAATTCCATGCGAGTGGTGAATGTGTGTTCTGAAATGGAGGGAAATTTGGACCTAAAGGAGGAATAGAGGAGGAAGGAAGACAAGGAGGAGGTGGAGGAAAATGAGGATAATTTCTAAGCAAGGAGGCGTATTTACGTTGCATGGCGTCTCTTGTCTCTCTTAGCGCTTTGGCGCCTCTTGAAGCAGGAGGCAAAGGCAGTGCGTAGCTTTAGAGGCCAAATATTTGCATCATTTATATACTCAATCAACAATGTAGCAGTGTAGATTAGAGAATAATGCAGTTGCGCTAGGTTATTCTCTGATGAAGCGTGTCAACGCATCAGAAACGCCTTCATTGAGAAAATATACTTCCTAGCGTGGCCTCGGAGGCCGAATAGTTGCATCGTTTGAAACCCCAATCATCAACAGTGTAGCAATTTATATTAGTGAGTGAATTTGATTGACTCAGATAGTTCTTTATTGAGGCGCGTCGACGCATCAGCAACGCCTTCATTTAGAGAATGATACTTCCTAGCGTGGCCTCGGAGGCCGAATAGTTGCATCGCTTAAAAACCCAATTCACTAAGCAGCGTAGATTAGTGAGTAATGCGGTTGCTTCAGAAAATTCTCACAGTACAAGCTTTCTACTCTGCAAACTATTTCGCTGCATGGATTTTGTACAGTTAAATGTTTTCCTCCTTTTAATGTTTTGGTCAGAATAACATAAATTTGACGAATTTTCGGTTTCTACTCACTCTGTTCTCCCTCTATTGAATCGGATATTTTGTAATTATTTCATCGCCATAAAAATATTTGCATTTTGTGTTATTTGTTGAACCTTGTTCGATGAAAAAATAATGGTTTCAGGCTGCAGAGAAGGCATGAAGCGTGTGTAATTCTCTATTTGTAAATCATACGTACGATACATACACGTGATCAAAAATCCTTCGCGATATCACTAATTAAGGGCTGAATTCAAAGTTGAATTTAGGAACATTTTGTAAGGAGAAACACAGAAGGGCACCCCAGAAGAGCCTTCGAAGGCAATAGAATATACCTACCCCTGCGCTCATTTCTCTAAATCCGAGGAGAGTCAGAAGAGATTTCTCAGGGAAAATGTTGGTCCAAAGTAAGACATCACAAGAACTATTGTAAGATTTTCTTACGGTTTGTTGTTTCTATGATAGGTCTAAAAGAGTGGACAGTGGAGTGGACCCTTCTTGCAAAATGAAGTCCAAATATAGGAAGGGTCGGTTAGAATAAATATTTTTTTCCATCAAAAGTTGCTAAGATTGTGCGACTTCGGTTTCCTCCACTAATAATGAATTTCATTCCGCACATAATATTAAGGAAAATCACCTGATAAAATAAATTGGAATATTCTACAAACCCAAACATATGCAATTAAAAGCTATTCTGCCCACTGTAGAAAGTAACCTCCATAAAATGCCACTAATAACATCACATAGCCACATTTTGTCGAATAGCGCATGTGGTATCTGTACTTAATTAGTCCCCTTTGAGACATAAGTAGGCGTGTAAACAGTATGCTTGCAACTCACCCTGTGCATTAAAGACGCAACAGAATGAATGAAATAGCAGGCAGAAAGCAGTGAAGCGAATTCATAAACACCTTGAGGAAATGCGCCATAATGCAAGCGCTCATATTTAATTTTGAAACAGTGAGTCGAATATGGTGTACCTACCTATGAACTCACTAATAAATCTTGGAACGTGCGCTACAGTGTAAGAGCGACCGTCTCCAACGTTACGTTACTCCATGTTACGCCTACGTGCCTTGGGCAGCAACGGGCATCGCAAATCGCGTCACACTACAGAGGATCTTACAATATGCAAATATGGTCAATTTTAGAGGGTGCTATTTCACCTTACTGTCCTACCCGGCTGATGAGGTTATCCGATTGTTTTCCGTGTGAACAATGAGAGCACTGCTGTAATAAGACCATTGTTCGAAATTCACCCAGAGGAAGTGGGATCAGTATTTTGGGCAATACTGCTCTGTCGCTGGGCATTTAGTTTTGATTACACCTCGTGCATTTGCTTTGCCTTGTCTCGGGATTTCTCCGCGAAAAACGTGACCGAGAAAAAGTTATGATATTTTATAGTTTTGCAATATGAAAAGAAAAAAGAAAACGAAGCCATAGGAAAGTAAGAGTGTTTATTCAATAAAACCCATTACCTACATCATTAGTTTTGTAAGAGGTTAAAGCGCACAGGATAACTTTGAGTGATCTTAATGGTTTAAAATTCCTTTCAATGTTTAAGGCGGCTCAAATTTTGAGAGGAAGAGAAAAATTATGTCATTACTTGCAATGTTCTTCAAAAAAAATTTCCCCCCCTCAAAATAGTAAAGAAGTGAAATCCCTAATAATTTTATAATTAAATTCCATTTATACTTTGATTTGCTTTTGTAGTTTTGGTCAAACAAAAATTTATGAATACTTTGCCAAATTTTCAAGTTGTAAGGCTCCTTGTGTTGTCATCAAAAGTGATATTCACAAAGGATGGACTGCAAAATTTCCCTTCAAATCGTATGATCAGTTTGTCACTAGATTGGGTGTACCCCTTGGCAAAATGATGTCGACGAGGATGGGATTCGAACCCACGCGGGCAGAGCCCATTGGATTAGCAGTCCAACGCCTTAACCACTCGGCCACCTCGTCCTGAATAGTTACATTGGTGCGAGACTTTACACTTAGACACACAATACATTGACTTTGGTGCGTTATCACGTGCAATTATTATCATAGACTGCTGTTCAGCCAGCGTTTTCCCCTTATCTAATTTTTACGGATTTTTAAAAATCCTGGACAAGGTTAAAAAGTTCAACTTGCTGGTAGCCCGAGGTGATTTGTTCACTGCGTTTTGCCTAGATACAATCGTTTAAGTTAAGTTGCATTAAAGCGGCATCTAAATAATAGTACAAGTTGGTGTTGATAACAGAACAAGCTGTCTGTATGGCTTCTGGACTTTTTCTGTTCCAGTTACAGGGTGATTCTATTGTGAGCATAATGTTCTCTATGTTCTGGCGTTAAAAACAAGTCGTAACTAATAATCATAAGCACGAGAATCATGTGGATGGAGCGTTTTGTAGAATTATCAAAGTCAATAACTAATTTTTTTAATAAAAAAGAGTTTCGTCATTTTCTCAAGCAGGGAGTACCTAGCTAGAGGATAATTTAATTCGAAAATTATTAGATGGTGAACTGTAACATTAAGGTAATTCATCACAGCTTTCTTTCCCCTCGATTTTTGGTCACCGACTTTTAACGAAGCCATACGTTATCAACGGCATTAAAACTACACACATTTGGCATATTATAGTCAATATTGAAGGGCATCAGAGGAAAACATGTTTGATTGTAGGTTTAAAAAAAATGTGTATTTCTGATTTTTTGAACTACTGTAAATGAACGTGGGCAGTTAAATGCCGTATGTAAAATTAATCGAGCCCTGATTTGGGAAAAGGGGTGGAGTAGGCCGAAACAGTTTTTTAAATTGAAGACTAAACGATTAGGGGGGAAAAATGATAAACCCAGGTAGGCTTCTTAATGAGGGCAATCGAAAAGATCGATTTTGTTGGGCTCGTGAAATCCTCCGGTTGTTTTTGGTTTTCTTTTTTATTTCTTTCTAGGCGAGAAGATCAACTTGGTGTTTCAGGAACCCCTAGAGCCTGCATTCCGGAATTTTTTCATTTTGTTTAAGGAAATAGATGGAATTAGATGGGATTATACTAGAATATTTGGGGCCCTGAGCCCGTAAAATTAGAGGTTTTGAGAGCCTGAGACTGAAATTTTGATGGACTTCAGGAGTTATGATTTGCGCGATCCCCCAATAACAACAACTCTTTCCACAGGGGCCCTGAGGCTCTTAAATCTTTCTTCCGCTCTTTTCATGGAAACGTGAACCGCCTACAATTTACAAAGTATACATCCCGCAATGTGCGAACCCTTTCACCCGCAAGCACCCTGGTCGGGCGGCCTGGGCCAAAGCTTCTAAAGTGCTAATCTGGCCTTTGGATTTTGTGGAATTGATCAAACTCTTGCATGTATCAGCCATATTCGATACCAAATGTTATCAGACTTTAATCATTTATCCATGCAAGTCTATCCTCGTCAAAAAGCAGGTAATTATACCAAAATGCCAAATTATACCGACCATACCATTCGGTGTTAGGTCATTTGTACTGCATTTTTATTTCCTACGACAATTTTTATCAATACTTTTTTCCTGCTCGTTTTTTGTCCAATCACAGTAAGTCCTACGAGTGAGATATCCCACTGGCCTTTTTCCTAAGGGTATTTATCCTAATTGAAAAGATACTTAAACATATGAGTAGAGCAGAGGGAGAAATTCTCGACTTAACCTCGCAACTAGGAAATACCCCTCATATTTTAACCTGTATTTTTATGTTTACCTATATTTTAATTTAAATTACGACAAATGTCCCTCGGAAATAAACTAGTTGGACATTATACTTGTAAGACAAACTGTAATAGGATAAAAAACGAGTAGAAAAGAAGTATTAGAGAAACTTGTGGCAGGAATTTTTTTTATGAAAAATGACTCGCCACCTACTATTCTCATACATACCATATTTTTTTCGTGCATTTCAAAACGGTTGCCCTAGTTTTTCAGGTAAACCGATAAGTTCTCCCCTTTTTTTTATCAATCATAATGCAGAATTCTCGTCCGAGAGAATGAAGTGTAACACCTCGGTGAAAAAAATATGAGAGATTAACGAACCGTCTCATATTTATTTTCGCGGCTGAAGACGAATTTGCGGAGGCTCGAGCGTAACCGCGAGTGCAGTTTTGAAACCGGAGGAATTGCAGCAAAGGCAAACCTGCTCTCCAGGTCTCGATGCACCGAACCAGAGCGGTGCACCGAAGATGGGACCGAAGCCCACGCGTGCAAAACGCATTGGATTAGCGGTCGAACGCCTTAACCGCTCGGCCACCCCGTCTCGGATAATCGTGGTTAATCAGGCGTGCGCTGATTAGGCTACGCTAAATCCATTCACGTCCAGACGTGACGTTCATCGCACGTCTCCCTCGTTTGTCGCTGAACGTCGCGTAGCATTGGGACGTGCACGAGGGGAATTTAATTTAGTCTCCCCGCGAATCTCTTGGTGTTACTCGTAAATCATAACACACTTTGACCCCCTCGGGACTCGAGAACGGTTAACAGGTCGTTTTTCATCCGTTCTGAGATGACGCGCTGCAACGCAACGTGACGTGAATGTTGGTGCACTCACAACCAACTCGATGTTTACTTGAGGCTTACAAAACGGCTTGAATAGGTACGCACGCCGATCTTGAGATTTGAAATGGACCAATAAACGGAGGAAGGTAATAAGGGGCGAGTTTACCTATTTTTCGCCATTTTCTCACTACAGAACTGGATTTGTGATTTTGCCGTGCGGTTTTGACGCGAACTTGCGCCCATTTAAAAAATATATATACACCAGGGGGCTCTTCCCTCTGGCTGCCACGCGGCCCAACTCCTGGGGCGCCGCGCGCCCCCAATGGCCGCATTGCAGCCGGCAAAATCGTCAAAATCGCCCATTGGGTGGATAATGAGCAAATAATTGCAATTGAATGACATAACGATGTTCCAAAGAAAAATTTTCTGCCAAGCAACATTCTTAACGACTTTCTCCTTGCTCTAAATTTTGATTTTTTTTTTTTTTTTTTTTTTTTTTTTTTTTAGAAGACGACCTTGAAAGGGCCACTTATAGCTGTCCATGACTAAATAAAGGCCTCTGAAAGTAATGACCCCCCCTCTATTAAAACTCTGACCATTGAAATCCCTTCCTTACTCCTGCCCATTGACCATTTTACTCCCCCTCCCCACACCGTCCATAAAGCGTCTTAAAAATGATTTTATTAAGAGAGGATTTCGATTACAAAACATGCCTTGTACCATTTTAACTCTTACCCTGTCATGCGGTCCATGAAAGTATTTCTCCACCGAAATATCTAAAATATAGAGTGCTTCAATGGACCAGTCTCCGTCACAAACACTCATCAAACTGAAAATAGTCACATATTACCTCTTTAACTCGCATACAGATAGACCTTGAGGGTCAATCATCTAAATAGTACTGTTGCTCCGCGACACTTTGTGGACAATGCCGAGAGCAAATTTGAGAGTTGGGTTTGCATACAATTAATAGCGTAAGGACTGGAATGGCCGAGCATTATTTCCCTGACGTAACAGCAGGAGTTTATGTATTTTTGTGAGTTGTTCACAATGCGCCTGGCCACCTAATGGAGATGATTGACCAAAACAAGTGACAGACTGAGCATTGGACCAAACGTGAAAAATTAGCCTCATTACTTCGCTGCCCTATCCATGCAACTCTGCTGCAATGTCCGATCACTTTTCAATGAGAACATTGCCACAGTGAATATTCCTTCGGTCGTTCGGCCTCCTCTAAATATTTTACGCGTGTTATTTTATTCAATGACAGTGAAAGAGGTAATTAAGAAATGAGTAATTATTGCAAAACAACGCGATGCAGTCACTGGAAAAAAAAATCGACTGGATCCACAGTACAGCCCCTTAAAAATTTGACAAAAAAGTACTCTTGATTCAATCGGATTTTTGCATGAATAAAAAGAAAATCCGCTTTAATTAAGCGGGTTGGCCCTCGATTCAAGAAAAATTCCGATTGGCTTAATATTATTTTTTTTTCGTCCAACTTTTTAAGAGTCTGGATTCTGGTTCCGAGAGATTTTTTTTTCTGGTGATTTTTTCCCTGAAAAAATTACTGTGGGACTTTTCCGCCCAGCGAGAAAGAATAGTGCTTTAAAGCTGAAGCTGAAAGACCCTGTGTGATAAGAGTCGGTAGGAGACGTGGAATACAGTCTGATAGCTTTATCCGCGCACGGGAGAAAATATTTGACTGTGATGTAGTTTCAGGAAAAGCAATCAATAATTTAAGCGTATTCTCATTTCAGATATACCAAATGTTTAGTGAACTTCTCTAATAGGAAGATCACATTATTTTGGTGATTTTAATGCGGAAAAGAGGGTCACGCGGACGCGTTTTAATACTCATTTAGTGTTTATTTAAGTAAGTTCCAGTAATTTTGACCATAAACATTTCTCAACTTTAATTTTAGGGCTGATGCGAGGAGGATAGGGTGCTAGGGCTTACATAAGTGGGTATGTTTGTATGTTTTGAGGAGTGTGACTGAAAATATTCTCGACCTATGGCCTATCCTCGACCTTTTCATCTTAAAAAATCAAATACTTATCCAAGCATATGCTGTAAATGATAAGACGCAATTCTCATCACAAATAAATTTTAATATGAATAATTAAGAGAATAAATGAAAACTCTGGAACGTTATAAAAATTTCATACCCCATTCCAAGAAAAATCCTATTTTTTTTCGTTCCTCAATTCTGCAAAATTTCACATTTAAAGCTTTTCAGTACACCTCTCAGTGTTTTTACAGCGACAACAATCTGAGATTCTTCAAAACTGTTGGAAATAATAATCGATAGCTTCATTCGACTGAGGGTATAACGTCATAGATCAATGCATAATTATTTTGACATTTTGCTCGTGACTAATGTGCCGTGTCACATACGATCTACGGGCTGTTTGTCATCCGTCTAGACAAAAGTGATGTCATTTTGTCTCCTAATTGAGATCCGAAAACTGCCGAAAATACCCTAGTCAGTCACGTAAATAAGAACAACGTGCCTGACTGACTAAGAGAGATCGTCATCATACCTCTGTTCGATGGTAAACGTTGATTGAAAAAAAACGAGGGCCAAAAAAAAAATAACTGTCAAAAACAATTGCATGAATGCGACAGCATATGATTTCGCGTGTACCGCTAAGACAGGAAATCGCAGAAAATTGAATACGTAAATGGAATATGTGCTTCGAAGTTTCACCTAATTACCAAACTGTGACACCCAGTAGCGGTGATTTCATTAGCTTATTGTTCTCCTTTTCTCTGCGGTCCATTCCACAAGAGAGAATATTGGCTGAACCTGAACGTCATTATTTGGCATCTTATCCTTCCGGGATCCACGAAATTCTCACTAGAGTGTAAAAGAAAAATAAAATCGGTCAAAAAACTGATTAAAAATCGCAGAGCTGAACAATAAATAGGACGCCCTTATGCTAAAAGGAACTATGTGCATAGGGTTCCGTGTGACATAGTTCTTTTTAGCATACGTCCAATAGGTAGGGCCAAAAACAACTTGATGAGCAAAAAGCTAATATTTGCTGCTGCTATATTAAAGAAGACGAGCTAAAATACTAATGTGATTTTACACGTCTGAAATGTTTGGAATGTTTTCCGTCGATTCAGTCTAATTTTTGCATTTAACCTGACGAAGGGATGAAACTTCAAACCTATACTTTTTTGCTTTTCAAGTCCATGTCACTTGCCTCCCTTCCACAGAAAACTGTCCAATTTGATCAAGCGTCTAGCTCATGGTCCTTGAATCAAATGAATACTTGAAATTCGAGCGCGGTCTTTAGCCACCACGAGAAAATGTCACCATTGTACTCACGAGAGGACTTTCTCATATGCGTGAATGCGTGTATGTACCAATTCAAAACGTACCGGCCAGCTTTAATAACGCGTTATTATTTCGTCCTCTCCAATGGATCGCTTCCAAACGCACATGCTGCCGTTCTGAGGAAGAACGCCGTATAAACATTCGAGAGTTGCCAAATTTCCCTTGATAAAGCATGTATTTTTGACAACAATCGTGCATATTTTTCCTTAAAATTTTCAGATTTTTAAGATTAAATGGAGATAATGCATGTGTTGATTCGTACGTAAAAGTTCGCGAGAAACCCGATGGTGCACTCGTTTTCTCTGATTTCAACTCCCAAGCTCAAAAAAAGCTCTCAAGTTGAGGCCAAAATGGAGGGGATATCCCACCCTACCCTGAGAGTCCACTTCTACATCAAGACAAACTCTCCATGCAAAGATAGGGAGCAAATACATTATCAGTGATGCCGTGTTTTCAGTTTTAGAGTCCCCAAATGAAGTGGCAGCCCTGTCAATGTATTTGCTCCCTATCTTTGCATGGATAGTTTGTCTTGATTTAGAGGTAGACTCTCAGGATAGCGTGGGATATCCCCTCCATTTTGGCCTCAACTTGAGAGCTTTTTTGAGCTTGGGAGTTGATTTCAGAGAAAACCAGTGCCACCATCGTGTTTCTCGCGAACTTTTACATGAGAATCAGCAGTCAAGCCGCAAATTCCTCACATATGCAACATCTCCATTGCGTACAAAATTGTCTGCACATTTTGGAAAATAGTATTCGCAATATTCCCAGTAAATTCGGTTTTTATTGGATGAAAGTTGGCAACGTCTGAAGGCTCATACGGCGTTCTTCCTTAGCATGGCAGCATGGCACGACCGCTTAGTACTTGTCCTCTGCTGAAACACTTTTCTCGCATTTCACGAATGTGAGACCACGAATTTAACCGAGTAAATTGGGTATTTAGCGGCGGGATACGGCTCGGTTTATCCTTATTAAATCAACCGTAAAAACAGCTTGTAATGGACTATTTCATCCATTTTTCACCAAATATTACCCAAAATTATGCGAGGATTGAATTCGCCATTACACAATTTAACGATGATATGCAGTTTAGACCGTCTCGTCACTGACATGCGTTAAAAAGTCATATATCACTATGAACTCTATACCGCGCTGCAGTTTTATAGGGAAAATTGGTGAATGGGCTAACGAAGATGCTTAATTTTCGACTTGTATTGTTGATTTATTTGAATGTACGACTTTTGGAATTTTGGATGAATATTGATTCAAGGGTTACAGCGGACCTCCATGAAGACCACAATAAATAGCAGATTTCATTCTTGCACGCATTGAAAAAACAAAACAAAAAAACAAAAAAAAAAACTAATGAAAAAAAACAGCACCAATATTGTAGAGTAAGCTAATAGATATTGCAATGGAGCCGTTACAAACTTCAGCCATAGAGCGAAAAAAGGACTTGTTTCTTACATAAATGGCTTAAAACTCACGGTACGCGCATCGGGAAAGTTTGAAATGCACTCGTCTAATCACTCAATCTACGTAAGAAATATGCATTATTTTAAGCTTCCCGTTTCAAAACGATACACGCCACATAGTGGACGGATTCAATGGGAGAGGTCGGACAAAATCTGGAAAGTTCAAAAACTTATAACTCCGTTTATACAAAACTTTGAGGCTCTGAAAGTGGTTCCATTGGTTTCCTCGTAAAATTTTCTTCCAGAAGCACCCTTTAAATTCAAAATGTAACAAATTAAACATCAAAATTTGCAGTTATAGTAAAACATCTCATGAACGACCTCTCTAATTGAATCGATCCACTGTGCGCCGGCGCCGGTTGATAAAATATTCTATCTTGTCTCGTGTTTTTTGGAAGATTGGCGCGGCCATGTCGAATATTGTGTAGCATCCTTGTGCGCAAGGGTTGGCTGTACCGACTCTTATCACAAAACGATCATCTGTGCAGTAGTATCATTTTTTAAACAGGAATCTTAGAAAAACGCATATTTCTTAAGTAAGTTATGAAATTCGGAGAGTATTTCAAACTTTCTCACGTTAGTCGTGGTTTTTTGGCAATTTGCAATAGGAAATAACTCTTCGTTTTGCTCTAGCTGAAGTTTGCAACAGACCCCAGGAAGCGTGCAGAAGCAAATAATTCATAAAAATAATTCCCACGAACACTTCTCCCAGAATTTCGTAAATAAACGGATGCTGACACGAGGGAGTCAGTGCAAGGTAGATGCCACCGTCATGGTTTGGTGGGTAAGGAAAATGCAAACACGGCATTTCCGTAGCGCAGTAACGCTGCAGCAGTAGCAGGAGCGCTGCGCTGGTTGTTGAGATCTTGAATCGGATTCCGCACCGATCTCGGCACGTGATTTCGGAGGTGCAATGCGAGAGATCGATTTCGGGCTGCCAGTGGTCCAGCCAGCCCGCCCGCGCCCGGAAGAGAACAGTTTAACGATCCGACGTCTTTTAATTACTTTTCCTATTCTCTCCTTCATACACTGCTGCACTGGTCCTCATTCAAAATGCGCTCAGATCTAATCACGCCTCTCAAAACGCACTTATTGTTGACTGATCCTGTCTCCATACGAGATGAATGCGCCGACTTCAGCCTCCAGTTTTCGCCAGTAGCGTTACGTGTTTTGCGATATATCGATTATTATGCCATTTAAACCTATGGAAAAGGATCGTTAAACAGGGTTCGCAGCGAACACCTTAATAATCGATTCTTTACCATAGGTTTAAATGGCATAATAATCGATACATCGCAATTCACGCCAAGCCACTGGTTTTCGCCAGCTCCATTTCCGTTGTGCCAATGTTCCCTCTTGAACAGTCACACCTTCTAGTAATAGATCTATTTGATTGTGTGTATGATTTCGTTCATGCCTCGCACGATAAACTGCACGCTGCTGTAGGATGTGCAGTAATTATGAGGACTTGCGTGCAGAGAGGGTACTTTTAGTTTTGGGTTCCAACCAAATAAGTACCTAGGGAAGGACCTATAAACAATTTTAAATTATTACATTTTAATAACATTTTTACTGCCGTCCGTCGTTATTTTTACGAAAAACGAAATGAAAAATTTAAAAAAAAAAATGCAAAAGGCATTTTCTCGCAAGCAGCAAGGAGTTCTCCTGCAATTCGTACATTTTAATGGTTGCATTTGATCAAATTGAAAATGATTATCATTTCTATGTTTCTAAACTTGCATTTCTACTAATATTGGAAGTAGTACTCCATTAGAGTAAATCCTTCCATGACACTGAATGAAAGCAAACTAAGAACTATTGACTCACTTCTAAAAATTCGTAATCCACGCCAGGACCACATTCGAACCTAGGGCCCCGGGGTGCCGGCGAGCATAAGGGGTATGGACATTTGCGGATTGCAAATGTCCATTGCTCATGTATTTGGCTCCCTATCTTTGCATGGGGAGTTTGTTTTGATGTAGAGGTGGACTCTCAGGATAGGGTAGGATACCCCCTCCATTTTGGCCTCACTTTGAGAGCTTTTTTTGAGCTTGGGAGTTGATTTCAGAGAAAACCAGTGGCACCATTGTGTTTCTGGCGGACTTTTACAGAAGAATCAATGGTCAAATCGCAAATCCCTCACACATGCAACATCTCCATTTAATCTTAAATATCTGAAAATTTCAAGGAATTTGCATGATTGTTGTCAAAAATACGTGTTTTATCGAGGAAAATTTGGCAACTCTCGAATTTTCATACGGCGTTCTTCCTTAGAACGGCAGCATGCGCGTTTGGAAGCGATCCATTGGAGAGGACGAAATAATGACGCGTTATTAAAGCTGGCCGGTACGTTTTGAATTGGTACATACACGCAAATTTTAAATTCTGATAAAAAATTATAAATTCTGGCTCTTCTGGGAAAACACTTATGTGCATAGGGAAACTAGTGGCACATACGTTGTTTTCAAACCGGGCTAGAATTTATACTTCCAAATTGCAAAATGTAGTCCAATTTATGAAAGCCCCTGAAGGGCCTTTTCCCTTTATTTTCAAAATGGTTTGTGCGACGCATTGGACGTATAACGTTCGTTGCATGGATGTGCAATTTGTCAATAGTGTGCTGTTGCCGAGTTGCGGCAATAGCTCAACGCAACTGGACCAAGAAAACGCGGTCCAGCCGACGATGGACGTAGTGAAACCCTTCCTCCGCAAATCAAACAGAGGCACGGTACGATCTTAGGACTCGGTCCAGTGTTCCGCCCCAGACGCTTTTCCCGCTCGGAGCCGGCTGGTTTTTCATCTCGGAAGAACCAGGAACGGAACTCAGTTTTCCGCGCGCGTCAAGCGGTGTATGGTCGATAGTGCGCCACCGAGGTTTACAAGTGACAATGCTCAGTGCCAAAGTGCTTCTCGCGACAAAGGGTGAATGACAGGCCTCGTCCATCGACGTCCAAAGAGATGCTGAATCTGAGTCAGCAAGTAAGCTCGTTTTTCATTGGCATGGTTAAGTGTGTTATTTTTGTATGTGTCAAAAGGCCACTGGTCATATTCGACATTTTGTGAAATGCCTTTTCAATTTGATTGCATTTTGAAAAAGGGAACCAGGAGAATTGCGATGATGCTAAGATTGTGCATTTTCATCCTTTGCAATAAAGTTCCTGAAAACATGAACAAATATGAAATTTACATTGTAATTTTGTCTTAAATTTACAGTTTTTAGCGAGTAAAATAGAAACTGTAAATGAATAATCAGGTTTTTCTTCTGAAACAAAAGAAGTTGCACAATCTTAGCAACATTGCAATGCTCCTGGTTCCTTTTTGCAAAATGCAATCCAATTAAAGGGTGTTGTTTAATGCCTTGTCGATCAAAGGGTGCACTGCATGAACCTGCACTGAAAAGAAAATATGGTAAAATGTACCACAAGTCTACTTGATTTTTTACAAAGTGAAACTGTCTAGTAGAAATAAGTGGAATTATAGCAGTATTTACCAGAACTCTAGTGATATAGTGTGGTAAATTCTAACTTAGAGTCTTGTGTTTATCACCATACTCGGATCACTGCGTCAGAGTATGGCAAAATCTGCCATATTTTTTTTCAAAGTGTCAGGTGCTTTATTCGTGAATTTGAGAAAATCAAGAACAATTGTGAAATATTACATACTTTTTAAGAAAATTGATTCCTTATGATTTGTAGATGCTTTAAAGTAGCTATATTCTCATGTTTTTGCTTTTTACTTTCAATTTTAATAATTAAGTAACTCGCGAGGATGCCAAAAACAGCCCTAGCTCGAGTTAAAATATATATAGCTCGAGGTATTTATCAAGAGCTCTAAGGAGGGATGAGATCTAGAAACGCGACCTTGTAGAAAGTGATATGACTTAAACAAACCACATTCATGATTAGAAGACTTTAACGTGCCACTTTGTGCGCGCTGAACTCTCCATCACTACACAGCCATCAATTTTGATCTTGAAAGAATTTGTTATCAAGAGTTTGAGTGGCACTTAAAAATTCGAGTATGAATTTGGGCTACGATGAACTGAAGTCAAAACATGAGCTGAAGTACGTAGAAAGAGTTTATTTGTTTTCAACAATGCAAAGTTTTTTCTAGTATTTTTCCCAAAATAACAGTAAATAGGGTTCTTAAATAGTATACTTCACCGTACAAAGTTAGACTAAGAAGTTCAAAGACAAAGTAACATGTCGCAGAGGATTGACTGAAAATATATACTTACACTAACAAAAAATTGTTCAATCATTTTAGCCGACGTCCTCGGTTCTCACCACAGAGAGAGTTTGGATCAAAGGTTTCGTCACCTCTACGCATTTTATTTTGTCTTTTACATATACCAATAACGACATTTCTAGATAACGCGGGATTTCTTCTCTTCTCTTTTTTACCGTATATCAAAGGAATAGTTTAAAGATGTCAAATTTTCAGGGGTAATTTTATAATATAATTTGAACCCACACGGGTAAAAAGCAATAGGAGACACCCCAGTCCTTGGAAACTTAAAATTGTGGCGTTGCTACCAGACCAGAAAAGAGTGTTCTACGGAGATTGTGGGATAAAATGGGCCCAAAAATGTCAAACCGAGCGAGAGCTATGGCTGTTGTTTGCAGGCAGAAAAATGTGGTTTTAACAAAGAGGCTCCTTCAAAGTTTTAATTTTCCATGCTTAGGGCACTGAAAGAACCGGATTTTTATATACCACATTACGTCCTCTTTTGGCAAAGAAAGTAGCTTTAACGCTAATAACTCATTCTTTGGTGCAAAAAAGAGAATTGTCCATCATGATTCACTTTTTAAGCTAACTTTTTAAGCCAACGCGGCAAAAATTGCTTATAACTTACTGAGAAATTTGCCTTTGAGTGCGTCCTACTGAGGTGCCGCTATTTTTATATGAACGGTTACGCATGCAATTTACAGACTCCTCTCACACTTAGACAATTATGGAATTGCTTTTTTTCAGTCAGCAAACAATCAACATGCAAGGAAGAAAGTATGTGTTCTAATACTAAATTATTTTTCCATTTTTCGTTGCAGATAATATGTTTGATCTCGTGTTGCATCCTGATATCGATCTGTGAATCTGCTCACCATCAGTAAGCACTTTTTCACTTATAAACTAATTTTTAATTTTAAAAATAAATGGTTGCTTACTTATACAGCATACTACTTTTTTCTCATTTAATTAAAAATATTGTTTAAAAAAAAAAAAAAAAAAAAAAAAAAAAAATCAATCAATCAATCAATTGAATCACTGCTGATTCAGAAAGGAAATGTGTACATTTCAATTTCATTGAAATTGTTTAGTTTACTAGTTTTTTTAATGAAGATAAGTGCCTACATTTTTTTAAGGGAGTTGCGCACTCGTCATTAGCGTAGGAGGCCGTTTTCCCCTTCCCATCTGTATGAAAAAGAAAATGGTGATAGAGGGAGACAATATATTGACTGACAACTTTGCTTTACAAGATAAATTAATTTATTTAAGAGGTGGTGAAAGATTACATATGAAGTACAAAATACATATATAATTTTCCCTTGTTTCTAAACTTTGCCAATCTTGAATCAGTAAATTGTAATTCTGCCGTTCGATCTTGAAACTCGCAGTACTTAAAACAAGTAGAAATTAAGCGGTTATGCAGAAAAAAAATCCTTCATTTACCTATTTAAGAAAAAAGAAAAAAAAGAAATTGTTTTTCAAAGAAAAATAAACCCATGGTTGAAGTTGAAAATTGCATATCTCCATTTGCAACGTTGCAAATTTCCCTTCATATTCTATTAACTGTTGGATTAAAACTATTTTCGTAATAAAGGTATTCTTGATTTTATCCGTTGTGGTGGGGATCAACAGCAAAAATTTCAGTCTGAAATTTTGTTTAGTTTTCTAATAGGGCATAATTAACATGGGAAAATTTTGGAACACAGCACTGAATTTGCATAATTTAAGGCTTCAATCATCGGTAATTAACATGCCGTAATAACTTCGCAATTTAACGATTGAATTTTGTAAAAAGTACAACATTTTCCTTAAAGAAAGGAAGAAAGAAAGAAAGAAAAAAAAAAACCAGGATTAAAGTGCATTTTAATTGTTAGTCTCGCCTCCCCCTGATACCGGGTCTCGCACATCGGGAGAGGTCGATACCCCTCACCCATGCCCCTCTCTTAGCGCGATGAGGAGGCGCGCTGACAACCGCGGCGAGCGTCGCGGTCCGGGCAGAAGTGCCGGCAGGGGGGAGGGGGGCGCCGGTTTATCAGTCATAAAAAACGAACTTTTTGCCAAATATCCTTATCAGGTTCGGATTTTTGGAGGCCCCCAAAGAGGTGAAAGGCGCCTTGCGTTTTGTTGCGTATTTTCCGCACCGAAGCGACATCTGACGAGGTGGCCGAGTGGTTAAGGCGTTGGACTGCTAATCCAATGTGCTCTGCACGCGTGGGTTCGAATCCCATCCTCGTCGATGAAATTTTATCGGCAGTTTTCACTCAAGAATCGTTAATGTTGGCATTCGACATGAATGGGAAACCCTCAAAAACCCCTGATTTTTCTTTTAGTCGTGCATTAAAATAATGCTTGGTGGCGTTATGCTGATTAGAAAAACAAAAAAACTAATTAATTTTTAAAACGTTTAATTAATGATGAAAAACTCATTAATTTTTTTTCATTTCTTTTTTTTATTTTGGATGTGTATTGTCAATAAGCATTCATTCTAAACGAGGACCTTCATTAGCCTCGTTACACATGTCTCTAATCGAAAATTTTGAATGATTGAAATACATTATGTGTATGTTAATAGACCAGTTGAAAAAACATATATTTTAATTTTTGTTACTTTTTCACTAAAATGTCCAAGTATTAAACATATTAAAACGTAAAAATATTTAATTTCCTTATGAACTTATGAATAAATACTACGGTACAGACTACAGAGTGTTTGAAATATTCTAGAAACACTGATCGCATAACTGAAGAATTAGAATATTTTTGATTCTTTCAATTCTTAAATCAATCAATACGGATTTTTTTCTATTTGTTCTTGTCTAATCCATAGGAACCTTATTTTTGAGTTTTGAATAATCTTAATCTCTCCATTTAATTAAGTTGATTTTTTTTTTTTTTTTTTTTTTTTTTTTTTTTTTTAAATATTAATTGATATGTCCTTAGTTAACGATTGAAATAAAAATGCAACGTCAATTTCTTGCTGCTGGCTTGTTAAAATAATTGACAAAGATTTTTTAATGTGTCGATGCAAAGCATTTTTTGGTAGTAGCCTTTTACGTCATTTGGTTATGAGGTTTAGCCAAAATTATGGATTAAAAAATGGAGATGAACTTACATTAAATGTTTTTATTTAAATTTTATACTGATTTTTTTTTCTTGTGATGTACTGTTTGAGATGATATTAGACTAGCCCCCTGGATGCAATTCAGTAGGGCCAAAGTATTTTACAACTCCTTTAGGACCATGAAATGCTATGTAAATCCGATAAAAGCGCCGAACAGAGGGTGCCTTTTGTTGCAAGTCAGAACCTAAATCTTTGAAAACCATTCTCTCTATTTCTCTTTCAGCCATTTTTTGCATTCCTGTTTCCGTGTCACACAGCCCATAGTTCAAAACGAAACCAGTTTTGTCGACCAAATTATCACTCTTTGGAACCAGCAGATGACAGATTGGCCCTTTTGGCGTGTCCTGGTTCCAAAATATGTCCCAAAAATCGTCCATCGGGCAGAATGACAGGCCCATGAAAACTTTGAACGAGTTCAGGTTGTTCCAGTCGCATGGATGGTCTTTCGTGTTGTACATTGTCTTGAGCTCCGAGTTCATCGTCTTTTCAAACTCAATAAAATCTTCTCTCACTAAATTCATCGAGAATGATGCGTTGTTTAACGGCCTCTCCGGTTTGCCTACGAAAAAAAAATCTTAGTTCGGTGTTTTGAAGAGACAAAAGTTTACGAAAATTTTAAACTGAACAACATCCTTGTCCTCAAATAATATCATGAAACTAAGTTTGTCAAATTTGTATAGGTGTGTTTGCACACATCCAACAAAATCTGGTCATAAGAGACCTCTGCTGTGCATGCACGGCGGAGGTTAGCTGCAGTTAATTAACATTCGTTAGCTGCAGCTAACAAATTTTATCCGCACTACATTTAATATTTCCTTTTTCTAAATTTTAAAATAAATATTTAAAATTCTTTTAAAAAAAATTAATTATCTTTTTGAGCGATTAATTTAACCTAATTTCTTCGTATCAAGTTATAACGCGTAATCTCAAGTTCTTCTCTGATAACGAACTTACAAAGATTTTGTTGAATTGGTTATCAAAGCAACGAAAGCAAAGTGTGAGATTTCAGTTGTTTAAAACTTTATAAATAAATTCCAGTCATATTTTAGCACACATTAAGAAAACAAAGTTATTATTTCTGGGAGTTTCTGAAGAGATGGAAGAAAAAAAAATATTACTTAAAGAAGGAAAATATTGATGTTCATTAGCTCACTTGATTTAGAATCCAATACGTCCTCAAGTCTTGTTCCATTGCACAAAATCGTGAATTTTTTTATTTGATCGAATTCATTTGTCTGGAGAAATACTGAGAAGAAAAAAACCCAAAAGACTAGTTCAGGCTGATCAATCGAATTGACAGATTTTTAGGTTTGATGATATAGGTAGGACCACATACGACATACACGTACTCTTAAATTTGATATGACTTCAAGGGTCTTACAATTAGCCTGTTTGAAGAATCAGGCATATTATTATGTTCAGGCGCAGTTCTATAAGATTTAAAAAGAAACAGACTTTAAATTGAAAAACAATGGCTTGAAAAATATTTACTCAGTGGAATTATAAGCTGAATATGAGAATTCTGCGCCCACGTTACATTCTATCCGTCTAACACTATACACAAATAAAAATAATGATGAAATAGGTACATGGGTAGTAATTTTGTGGACGACGTTTAGTAAATTTACTAGGCGTATGGTCAACAG
The DNA here is from genome assembly GCF_001854935.1 of Bemisia tabaci. Lineage (NCBI taxonomy): Eukaryota > Metazoa > Arthropoda > Insecta > Hemiptera > Aleyrodidae > Bemisia > Bemisia tabaci. Next base: position 2,422,687 of record NW_017549038.1, on the reverse strand, counting down.
TACCAAGAATCTAGTGCTTGCCAATTTCCATCATAATAGATTTTATGAAGAGCACACAGCTGTATAGTCTAATTCTCAATTTCATTTCTACTTGTGAGATTGTGGCTTCATTGGATATATCTATTTCTCATATTTTTACACGTGTTACTTAGCATGCTTGTGTGCAGGAGGTTAATTGTTTTCTTGTCTTTTTTTCAAAAAAAAAAAAAACAAAAAAAACTTACTAATAGAAGGGATAACAGAGAAATATTTAGTGCGCTTATCAGAATCTATGAATGCAAGTAAAAATTCGACTATTCGAGGCTTTGACCTCATTGCGTTTCCCTTCTTTATTTTACGTGGCAGAAAAAACACCGTTTAATGATGATTGATGTTTTATAATGTCCGAAGAAACAGAACCAAGACAACGGTATTCAAACTCACGTCTAGGCAGAATAATTACATTTCAATAATTCCCTGTTTAATTTCAAGTTCTCTAAGATGATGGTTATGTTTAGTTGAGGATTTTTAATTGATCATTTTTAGGTCCTCTAAGAGTAAATTCAATTAAACATCCAAAGCTGAAAACTTACGTGCACGCTTACTGATTGGATGGGCTTGAAATTTTGGATTGCTTCCCCTTGGCAAGCAATCATGTTTTTGGAATCGTGCGATGAGCGTAAGGTATCCCAATATTGTGTGTGCACGAAGGCTCTAACAGATAGTAAGCCGAAATAATCATCAACATATTATTTGAGTTCATAATTATTCGCGTAGCTGAGAGTGCTAATGAAAGGGCGTAACGTAAATTAATTAATTGATAAATGCCAATTTCAGTCACAGTGTCAATGATTTAAAATTTGAAATTGTCTGATCTAGTTTACTCATATTTTATTTTGACTTTTGCGTGAAGGTGATTAGTCATTATTATTGGTCATTTGGATTGTGATCAATTAACTAATATGCGGAGGACACGGTAAAAAATAGCTCATGAGGCTTTACTAGATACGGTCTGTATTGATAGGTAGAGACTATATAATGTAGCGTGATTTTATAGAGGTTAAACTCATATTTCACTGCTTATTTTATGCTTATTATTACATTTGAAATTTAATACACAAGCAATAAAAAAACCGTCGGTTTTCGTTCTACTGCAGGTGTTTCAATAATGTGATTATTTTAATGTTATAGTCATTCAGAATGATGATAGTATGATTATAAAAAGATTACAGACAATCCTATAATTTTCGCAGTAATTTAGGTGGTTCATTTTAATCATTCGGTGAGATATTATGGCCTCTATTGTCCAGGCATGCATTTTGACTTTGGTAATACCATATGCATATGTATTTAAAAATAAGTCTCAACGCATTGATGTGAATTTCTTTTGATAAAATTTTCCATCCAAGTGTTTTATTCGCGATTGGAAGTAATAAAACTGAAGATTCATCTCGTATACAGGGAAATTACATAATCTCATCAATTACTTGTGCTTTTAAACCAATGTGATAAAATTACCAGCAATATTCCGATTTTCCCATACTTTAGACCCATCACACACATATTGAAGAGCAAAAGTTGACTGATCGGAGCATCATTGTGCTATATCGGTGAATTTCTTTTAAAGTGAACAGCGAGAAAGAAATCAATTATGTTGATTACAAAGCACGCCCCTTTTTAACACTGGTTGATAACTTTTCATTTTGATGACTTTCAATGTCAATTAATTGAGGCCAAAGATGATAATGTGTAAAAAAAAACTTCAGCACCTACGAGTTTACAACCATATCTCATCTTATGACGTTTAGGAGCAGTTCTACATTATGTTTCCTAATGCATATCATACGTGTATCAGTGTTATGAAGACGCATAATTTGTCCGATCAACTGCAATCAGCCTTTTTTTTAAAATTCACCATAAATAATCGATTTTTCGTAATTCAGCCAGCCGTGATATATTTTTATTACCTTACGCACAAATTAAATACAGAACCCAATGTTACGAACATGCGGAAAGTGCAATGGTGTTCGACATATTTATCTCAGGTTTTTATTTTTCCTCTCGGCCTCTTTTAAGCTGGTCTATCTCCAATGCCCTTGCTGCGTGCAAGAGACGCAGCAAAGAGAACAGACTTCTCATTAGTAAAATTTCAAAAAAAAAAAAAAAAAAAAAAAAAAAAAAAACCATGCTGGGCACATCAAGAAAGTCTGAAATCCATTCGTTTGTGCGCTATTTGCTTGGTTTATATTATAAAAATTCCTCGTGTCCGCAAGCAGCTTTTCCTACTACTCGTATAGTAGCTGCCGACCGACTCGCCCAGGAAGAGTCGCAAAGAATACCAAACATTTTGCGAACAAACGATCACGCTAACATTTCCTCGCATATGAGATCCATCGTTTGAAAGTGTATAATTCCCTTAATTTCTTTAAGCCGTTAGGAATAAATTTCAGATTTTTTTGGCATGTCCTGTGTGATTCTCGTGTGATTTTGCCTATAGAGAGTTTATTGACTTGACTTTATCTCGTGCGTGCAACAGAGCGATTGACGTTCACTCATTTTTTAAGTATACTATTTACTTAATCTTGTCATTATGTCACCAATGAGTTACGATTAATTGGTGTAATATCTCCATGTGTCTCCAAATAAATAAAACAAGAAAAGAAAGAAAATAAGAAAAAAAGTGTCGATTGGAATTCAACCTCTGGCGAGAGTACTAGTCTGTTTGAAAATTACAGTGAGGGGATAGAGTTACAGAGCTGTCATTATTTAATCCGTCTCATCTAGAATCTAATCCACGAGTGTAGGGCTAAATATTCAAATGTAACCAGCTCCGAGTATATTTCGATAATGAAAAATTTAATCTCCGATATCGGTTACTCAATACTTAGAGTCGGATTTAGGGACTACTTTTTACTCGCCCAGCATTGGGAGAAGTGGGTAAGAAAAAAAAGAGGAAGAATAATAATTGTATGAACGTAAGAAGTTGGCTAAAGTAGGGCTAGGATATGTCTTAAAGAATCGAACTGTGCCGAGAAAACTGATCGTTCCAGATATTGCATAATAGTTTCTGTGCCTATTTCGAGAAGTGCACCGAAACAAAATCTTAGTGCCCTCCTTAAATGTACTCAGTTGATGATGACGGTAGCCTGTGTTGCATGTCATGCACCGTAACCGCACCTGGGTTACGATTTTTTGGACATTGTCTGTTTTTCTATATATTTCCTCTTTCTATCAACAAACTTGAACTGATTAACGAGGCTTTCGTTGAGTCAAAGAAAACTTTACATTCTTTACTTGTGCGTGGGATTCAATTTTTCATTCAACTTTTTTATCTTTGAAGAGTTGCGAAAGTTTTTCCAATCTCATTGTCAAATTATTTTGTATTTTTTCCCCCGTTTTTAGTTTCGGAACTGAAATTTCGTCTCAGATCTGTAGAATAACACATTTTATTGCCAAATTTGGCTGGATAAGCTGTATAGAACATGGTAATTGATTAAAAAATCGAGCTAAAAATCAAAATAAACAAGTAATATTTCAAACTAGATGTACGATCGTACATCGATGAGAAATAATATAAAACTTACAAGAAACAAAGAAAAACGTCTCGACCGCCTGCAACCTGTGATCATATTCAGTGCATTGAGAACAACCAGTGGAAACATTTTACAAAATAAAAAATAAAAAAGCTACAAAAGTATGCGAAAATATACAATCTTCTGCGACTACATCTTAGAATAAAATCAAAATAAGGTAAAATTCATGAAAAAAGATGTGTGTTACTTGTTTATTTTGCTTATAGCTCGGTTTTTAAATCAATTATCATAGTCCGTGAAATAACTTTGTGGATTTCAAAAATGTTGTTGTTCGTTTGAGCATTATCTTAATAAAGGGTATAATCAATTTTTAAAGTTCAAAATTTCCCCCAAAATTTCACCAGATACTTCCAAAATACTCTCTCAAAGTCTCCGTTTTCTTGACTTAAACATATCAGATTGAAATATGCAGTGAGGACAACGTTTTTCTCCCGGTCATTTTCTATCCCAAGAGAAAAATCTGCAGGATGGAGCAAAACCTTAAAGAGGCTATACGCATTTTAATCCACCCAAATCCCAGAGATGGTCCGGTTTCAAAATCAAGGAACAGGCCAGCCCTTTGACCACCCCGACTTTAAATATACTTGCACTTCATCATCAAACAGATTAGGGTTTGCAATGCAAGGTTAGGCCCACATTCTTCTCCTGGTCGTAGACTCGAACTTTATTGCAGGAATTGCATCCGAATACTCGAGAGCTGCTTTCGGGCCACAAAATGAAATGCCAACTTTGTAAACATCATCCAGAGGTGGATGTCTGTCTCTCAGCTCCAGACCAAAACGCTGATCTAACATAGTCTGTAGACATCTTTTGGCATCTTTCCTCAGGTCTTTTTCAGACTCTGAAAGGACATAGTTAACTATGAAAGCGCTTCCGGTGTCTCCTGGCTTCGGCAGTATGAGGACATCGCAAATTCCGTCTCCTGTTTTCATACTCCCTTGCACCTCGTACATTATTTTCACCATGCGGAATGCCTTCATCATGTACGCTTTATAGTTGTAGATGTGCCAGACGGGAGGCGTTTCTTTCGGCAAGTTGTCCAATACGTATTGAAACTCTTCGTTTATTTTCTCCTCAAATCTCTTGAACTGCCTGTCAACTAAGAATAAGGCGAAAGGGGATGGCTCATCTGGTCCTCGCGCTGAAATTTGAGTACAGTTGAGAATCACTTAACATTTACATAAAGAAAAAAAATAATCAAAATGGAAAATTCGTCAAATATATGTGCAGTAGACTCTAGATTATCCGGATTAATTGGTGCCGGGCCCGATCCGGATGAAAAAGAAATCCGGATAATAATAGTAAACACAAACACCACCAACCAACACCACAGTATTCTTAGTATGTATACATCATGTACATACCAACACGAATTTAAAAGGTTAACGCCAAACTGAACGACTCAATGGTGATTGTGAATGGTAGCCGACAACGATAAATTACAATACAACGATTAAAGCGCGCAATGCGTGAAGTATTCCTTCAGCCTTGCAGGCGCCAATATGCCTTGCGACCGCTTCTCCGCGGATCCGCTCACTTATCGGAATGCGTACGTAGTTACATGGTTGCAAAATCGATCCGGATAATCCAGAGTCCGGATAATACGAAGCCGGATAATCCAGAGTCTACTGTAAATCTTAAAATACAGACTAAAAATAATTTATTTGTTCTCAAAAGTTAATCCAGCTCATTTTTTTCTTTTGAAATTTTAAATTAGATCGAATTACTCCATCAGGCGTCACGCAGGAACGAAAATTCTTGGTTTAAAAAAAGGAAAGTAATGATTAGGATATTGAACCTGACTTTGGAGCTCTTGACTCTGACCTGATTCCTGTCAATTTTTCTTGATTTTTTGTGTGATTGTTGCGGCGAATGCTGCAAAACTGACTTTTGGTTGCAGTTATCTTATGAAGTGGCTCAATTTTATCTGTTTTGAAGTACAGCCCCATTTTTCCTGACTGCAAAAACTCGGTCATTGATACGTAATAATGATTATAATCTCAATAGAACTAATGGCAACTTCGAAAAGAAATTCGCGACTTTTTAATCATTCGTGTGAAAGTTAAACGGACTGTTATCGTTTTCTGCACGATCTTGCGATATTGTGAACACAATACTGCGCCAGTCTTTATGCGGAAAAACGCAAGGACGCCACGCGGTGAAAATCGATGTAATTTCGGAAATAACTCGGAAGAATCACTGAAGAGCTCGTGCAGTAATTCCAAAGTGGCAGTAATTCGAATCTTTCGTAACTCAATTCTATTGGCTACGGAACTATCATTTTCCACCTTCTTCAAAACAGATGATTTAAATTAGTTAAAATGTATGACATTTTTTTACGTTTAACAGATTCTCAAATGTGATTTTTGCAGAGAAGATAGGGGTGAGGGCTATGCTGAATAGTAAGAAAATATGAATAGGCTGGAAAAAGTAAAATAACATTGCTCAAAGCGTAGAATTGTTTTATTGTCATCCTTCCTTCTTTAATGAGAGGTTCTTTTCTGCACATACAGTCAATTTCAGATATTTTATTTTATTGCTAATTTGTTTTTACTCTCTTTGGTCATGCGATTTTTCCTCTGTTTTCAGTTTCCAATTTTTTTTTTAACGAGTAGACCGCATTTGCTAGGAGAGTTAATTTTAGAATGTTTTCCCAATTGTCTCTTCTGGAAATTGTCAAGTAATTTTGTAATAAACTTATTTTTAATGTCATTTCCATTCGAATGGTGAGTACTTTAGAATCAGATACTGTTCTTGAGACACACACCCAAAAAAAATAAAAAATAAAAAATAAAAACATTATGAATAAGATCACGTACGTCTCATAAGTTCCCTGTCTTGCTCATCGTACTCTTCGTCGTCAACTGCAGGAGGTGATGGTCCTTTAGTTGTTGCTTCAAACGGTTGAGGTCCTTGTGCATTTGGTCTAGGCACACCCATAAGCAATAAATGATGCTTGCCTGAGAAATAATTTTTTTTTCTCAATATTTTTCACGTACCACAAATGTATTGCGAAAATTAGAAAAGCGCAAAAAAAAGATAACATACAGGACTCTAGTAGTGAAGATACCCTGCTTATAAAACCCAGGAGAACTGATAATCTAGCTTCGATCTAAGCAGAGAGTTTATGCTCCTTTGAATCCTGCACGTAAGTGAGTAGCTATTAAGTTTTAAGCTAAGTTCCTTGCGCCTCCACAGTAGATTACAGGAAGGGAGGAAAAAAAAAAAACACTTTGAGACGAGGCCCGAACTGTATGTAACAAGGTGGAAAAATGGTGCTGGGTACACATCATTTTGCACGGGAAAACAAAGCCAAAAATTTCCATTGAAATTTTTGAAATTTTTGAAGGGAATACTCGTAAGCGATAGTATATTGCTATCTAACATAAAGAAGGTTTCATCATTGACCCTATTTGTTGAACTCATTATTGAATGAAATTAATTATATTGCCGTTTCTTAAACGGAGGAACGCGTTTAATTGCATTTCAACGTTGTGAAGTTCTTATTCGAAAATCGTAATTTTTCTAACAGACTGTGTAGTACCAAGTACCTCCAACCGAAAGTTTCTAAGATATTTCTGTCATAATTTCGTAAAAAAACTTCATCGTGTGAGTATGTTCAATACAAAATTGGAATGGGGAAGCGTCCTGTCTCGTTGATACAGGCCTGTAGATCGTCCGCACGGAAAATTGGTATAAATGACGTAAGATCAAAATTGAGATATTAATGCTACCGCTTTATTGAACATTATGACGTAAAAACATTCGAGAAATCCAAAGAAGCTAAATCACTCGTAACTTATTCTTCTGGATACGAGAGAATGCGTGACGTCGGAAGTTCAAAGCCCTACTGTTTGATCCGAAATGGCGAAAAACAAAACAAAACAAAAACAAAATGATGCGCATAATTGTATCACTCGTCTGAGGCTGGAATCGTCATTACCTGCACTCACTGGCCTTTCTCTTGTTTTTATTGGTGGACATTCGTGGCTCAATCGAGGATAATACGACCAAGAAAATCCTCTCACCAACTGGAAAACATAACTAACGTAAATGGTGCAAGCAATGTAAATAAGATCTGGTTTAAAATACATTTTACAAACTGACATTTCGGCTGAGATGAAAAAGATGCTTTGAGGTTAAATGTAAGGTTCACAATGAGCCAATTTTTGACTCTTTCTAATCTCTTTAGTTCATCTGAAATCATTGCTTCCCGTGACGTGACGCGGGAAATTTGTCATAGAATTGTAAGGTCAATAACTTGAATTCAAGGAAGTTAAGGGTGGTTTTTTAGCGCGACATTTATGGAATTAGAGGGCCGCAAATTGGTATAAAAATGAGGAGGGTAATTTATTTTTCTAAAAATCTTAGCGAAGGGTAATTTTAACCTGGATAATAATACACATGAGTATTTTTTTTTTTTATTTTTTCGGATGCATTTAAGAATATCTCAATAAAACCAATATATTATTGAGTACTGATTGAGAATATTTTGGTTTTCAAATTACAATGTTAAGGATACATATGTTATTTCTGCAACGAGCCAGAGGTAGTATTATCACATTGTAAATTGTAGCGTAATTAATCCTGGAGGCGAGTGGAGGTATAGTACATGTCTGGACCATGTCTACATTAGAGTGCGGATGAATACTTTAATTTACCTGTATTCCGTGTTGCTGCTTCCATGTTGATTGGTGGACATGCGTGGTTCAATTGACGAGATCGAGGAAACCCGCTGACCAGCTAGAAATTATAGAACAATAAATAAGATTGATAAAAGTGATCATTACGTTTATCTCAACATGATCAAGAAGCATAAAATCAATGACGATAGTAGACAAACAATGATAAATACAGGCTTAAAAGTTCTTGGTTTGAATTAAGAGTGAGGAATTAATTCACACTCGGGCATACCATGAGTTGGTGGTAGTTTTGAGGATAAAAATCCCACATTTTCCTCGGTCAAAATTTCAAGTCAAAAGAAAATGAAAAGTTAAACTTTATCTTCAATATTTTCAGACTTATGGTGGTGCAAATCTTCAAACCTCTACTTCCACTTCAAATTGATGTGGAATGTTACTAAATAGTTTGTATGCTAGTTACTTAGTTTGCGTTTTAAATGTTTCAAAGAATGAGATTCGTGCGGGGAAAAAGCAACGCTTTTAAATTCCACGGAGGTAAAAAGATACGTTGTACCATTTTAAGAAGCTATTCGATAAAAATGCGGTTATCGTGCGGTTACCTTAAACAGTTAAATGACCTAATTTTTGCAATTTTTTTTTTAATTTTGTTTTCTCTTGGCACGGAAATCTTTTCAGTTGAATGTTTGTCAGAGGCACGTTGTACTGAATTGCTGAATGCATTTTTCACATCACCATGTTACTTTACGTATCCTTCCTGTCCACAAAAAAACTCAGATTAGTCTAACTCTGTCTCCTTGATAGAAATTTTGCACACGTGAATCGTGCAAATGATAAAAATAACACTTGGGCAATAAAGCAATTTACGAACTTACATTTTTTTCTGAGAGACTGAATGAAAAAATTTACTTGATGGGTTTAAAACCATATAAGATGCGAGAAATTTGTAAATGCTCTGTAATCGCCCAGCTTAACATATGAAACACTGTCCTCATCGCGACATGGTGGACCGACCACATGATTAACTCTTTGGTGCCTGCTTAAGAACTCACAATCAGCTAAAGTTTAGGCCAATAGGAGTGTATGTTTACCAATACACATTAGCAGTTACTATGTCTTTTCTTGTTTTTTTTTTTCTTTTCTTCATTTTATTATACTACTAGCAGTCAACCCGCGCTTCGCGCGGCGATATTGCAGGAAACAAATCCGAATATCTCATAATATATGCGTATAACTTTTAATTCACTGATTTTATTTGGATCGCTGGAAAATTAATGCATACTTCTATAATTTAGGACTGAGTCAGGGAAATATAAGGTTCGTTAAAAAGTAACCATCCCTAGTACCGTGTGACACTATTGTTAACGAAAAGTTTTTGTAACTTGTCAAAGAGGTTTTTGAATGATCTTCGAATAAATTTTGATGAGCTAGATGTAATGGTTGTACGCAGCTCTTGCATTTCTGTTCGATATTGTCAAGAATCATCTGAATTTTAAAAAAGTGTCCGCTTGTTGGATACCCAATATGCTCATTCATGCATACAAGTAGAGGCGCATGAAAGCTTTAGCAGACATTTTGGAGATGAACCAAGAATTGGATGAAGAATTTATGACTTAAATCACGGCACCTTAATTACGGGATGACCTTAATTACGGCAACTATGTAATGTCCATGAGGTGCAGATGGACCCATTTCCTTAGCTCATCAAAAGTTATTCGAAGATCAATTTTATCAGCCACCCGTACGACCCACGTTTCTAGTGACCCGTACACTGAAAAAAAGTTCTGTTGTCACAAACCAGAATTTCTGGTTGTATTTCGCAACCAGATTTTCCGGTTGATTTAACCAGAATTACATTTGACTCAACTAGAATTTGGTGGAGTCAACCAGACGTCTGGTTGAGTCAACTGTAATTCTGGTTGAATCATCCGGAAAATCTGGTTGCGAAATACAACCAGAAATTCTGGTTTGTTACAACAGAACTTTTTTTCAGTGTACGTGCTTCGCACGTATGAAACATACAATCAGAGAAAACAGAATTCATCTCACAATAATCAATAATTAGTAGAACATGAATCGTTTCGATGTATAATACCACATTATAATGCGGCGTTACTATTGTAATTAATTATAATGTATTAGGGGCATTATAAGTCTTTATTACCACGTCGGAATGAAATGTTGTAGAATGAATTGAAAAGCATGTTGGCAAAATTTATTGAGAAAACCACTATTAAAACGACAACTACAGTTAATTTGAGTCCCACTGGAATTAATAGTTAAAAAATCCATGATTACACAACAAACCCACTATGAAAGCAACAACTAAAGTTCAGAAATAGTTAGGAAATCCATGATTACACTAGAAAACCACTATTAAAACGACAACTACAGTTAAATTGAGTTCCACTGGAATTAATAGTTAAAAAATCCATGATTACACAAGAAACCCACTATGAAAGCAACAACTAAAGTTCAGATAATGGAAAATAACTGACCCAAAACATTCAAAAAGATGTTATTTTCATCAGCTGCTCAGTTTAAAAAAAAAAAAAAAAAAAGTAAAAACGTTCGTGGGGAGGGGGGAAGGCGAATAAATATACGAGCAGTAAGCGTAGAAGAATAACTATGGAAACATAAGAAAGCTCAAAAACTTTCATCAGCTGATAATCGGATGAAACATAGAAAGGCCCGCAGTGTTGCCGTTCATAGCATAGAACAGCGGAAATCAAGGGCCAATTACGCGCGCAGCTAAAGGTATCCGACGGCCACCCGGCAACGGCCGCGTCAGGAAATATACCCGCACTGCTACGTCTCTCTTTCCAACACACACGGGCTTACGGGAATATCCGCGACTTCCGACCGCGGTTACTCGCGAACGGACGGGCGGATCGCGAAAAGAAAGCTTATTGCACCCCTCGGGGACAGTACCCGTCGAACGGCTAAGTTCGCACCGATTCCGACCGGTGGGAGCGGGGAGGCGAGCGTGATGGATCAGTGTATGATCAATGTATTTCCCTTTTATTAGTTAGATAGATTTACCAATATATCTTGATTTAAACTACACACAGAATTATTCTTCATTTAAGCCACTTTAACATGCGTTTTTTCTATACCTAAAAGTGAATAAAAATGAAGGGGGTGGGGCGGGCATATCAGGGAGTGAATGTATTTTCCTAAAAAGTAAAGTATCAAGGTTTTCTTTTTTTAAATTCCTCAAATTAGCACATCCTTTTATTGAATTTGAATTTGAATTTAATTTTGGCTCCTGAAAACCTGTTCGAAGGGAAAATAGAACTAGGAAGGGGGGGGGGATAAAAAAACATTTACTGCTTTAAACTCCGACTCAAAACTCTCAGTTCAAAAATTTCACACCTATTATTGTAATCAAAATGAAATGCTGCGCTGATAACTTTCATCGGGATCCAAGACATGTTTTTAGACGAAAACTCAAAGTAAATTTTTTTTCGTGTAACTTAACAAAAATAAATAGTTTTCCTGAAATCTTGCTTTCATGCACTAGAATACCTTTTTCACGGACGAACGTCACGTATTGGTTCAGTTAGCAAATAAATAAAAAGACAATAACTCAGAAGAGCGGGGGAAAAGAAGAAGAAAAATATGATGCTCACTCACTGCTATATAACGATTCCCGGTATGAAGTTAGAGTTTTGGCATAGAACGAAATATTCTCTCAATTATATTTTCATCATTGGGAAAAAGAGGACATTTTTTTGGCAACTGATATGAGTGTCAAATAGTTTTAAAAATATTACATTTTCACCTGAGTCCAGCCTCTGAATTGCCACCGATTACCCTCCGCAAATGGCAGTTCTGCCAACATTCGCCCGTTTTGTCTTGAGGACCGTAGCTAATGGTTTCCTTCATTCTCCTCCCGACCGTTTATCTGTAAGTGCGGTAAATATAGTCCCGACCAAACGTTGGAAAATGGAAGTTAGGTCTGTTCAGTCCTACTCTTCTCAGTTTTCTGGCACGAAATTGTTACCAGTAATTGATCGGTTGCATAAATACAATTTTTATGCGTTGTGACTGTTTCCTTGAGATAAATCCTCGTAATGCCCTTTATTTTACGGACTTATATTTTTCGCATGTAATTACGGCTCACTGCAAGTACTTACAATTGCGAATCTGTACATACTGATGCAGGACTCCAGATCTGATTCCGAATTGATCATTTTCTACGTTGTTCGGCTCTTCCGACTCCGTATCTCAAAATCAGTATATACAGGGTCATTCAAAAGTCACGCACCACTGGCCATAACTTTAGTTCTAATTATGATATCGATTTGCGGTTTAAGACGTTCTTTCTCATATCGAGGGGGAAACTTGTTTAGGTATTTTCCAGTTTTTTATCCTCTCGGAGGGAGGGAGGCAACTCAGAAATTCCAAGTGGACACCCCTCTCATAGCCAGTGGTGCGTGACTTTTGAATAACCCTGTATATGATAAAACAACGGATGAAAACGGCAACTCACTTTTCGTATCGGCTACTATAATCATATAATACTTTCGTGTCGTAGAAGAGAGCAATAACAATTTAATTTTTGAAATTGAATTTTCTTCAACATTCCGGGAATAAGTCATAAAAGACCCCCATAACTCTGTTAGCACCACAAAATCTGCTTCCTTTTCTATTATACTAGAGCTGTTGGAGAGTAGTCTGTGCTCAAAAACGACACTATTCCTGAGAAAGCCATTGGAAAATATGGACTGAACGTGCGGTGTTCCTTATCACATTATCACCCTCACTTATTAGGTTTGTCGAACTAAAATTTCGGTTCGTGTAACCTAACTTTGGCGGTAAAGTGAACTGACGAACAAATTTCGATTTGACGAGCTGAATAGTTGGGGTGATATAGAGCAAAAAACGTTCGGTTCGTATGACTAAACTTTTTTTTTCAGTATCGCGCAGAAAGTCCACATGGCGTCACGAGAAAGCTGCTCTTACCGCTCTTTTCGCAAAACAGCTACCTTTTCTGCCGGCGTCTTAATTTAAATTTTGCGGTTCGTTATTTGTACAAAATGTATACAGGAAAGAATATATTCATAGCTACCTTGCATAAAATCAAATATAAAAGGCTCCTCTTCCTGATCAAATTAAAAGTTCCTTGATTTTTAGAAATCAGAATGAACTTCAGAATCTTTCCCGATTAGTTTTCCTGTTTTTGTTTTCCGGTAACCATGTTTAATTTTCATCAGTCTTGATTCACATACGCATATACAATAGCCTACATCGAAGGCCGTTCCTTAGCTATAGATCCTCGGTGATGGTTGTAGAGAGCCAGTCGAAAGCGATTAGATCTAATGACCGGCGTAGGGATAGTTTGATTTTTATCACTGTTATTAAAGCATAGATAATACAGAACAAGTGCCTTCTAAGTTCCTGAGATCTGCTCATCAAATACCGTACTTATAAATTACCACTATCTGGTGTGTTAATGAGACGTATCACAACTTGCGGCTCTGATTTACCGGAACCTTTTCATTTTAATTAAAAGTGGAAACCACAAGTTTGAGTGGTTTTGCACCCGATTTCAAAAAAATTGCTCGTGCGCATAGTCATAGGTAAGATGAAGGAAAGGCGGAAACATTTATGGATGTAGAAAATTAATAAATTATGTTGAAAAAGAGCCGTAGTCCTTTACATCTGTAAGTGTGCACGCAAGTGAGCTTGAAATCCAATTTTGGGAACTTTATCAGTTAACAGTGTTAAGCACTTCTCTTTAAATTCATTTCTCGTTTTTCTTCATCACTAAAAATTTAATTTACTGAATTTTTCGTTCGGAATGTTTACTTTTCTCTTTGCAAGGAAGTCGTAAGTAGTATTGTCAAGTAATGAAATTGTCGCCTTTATTTTTTCAAAATGAAATATAAATTGAGAATCCGGATCTACGTGAAAGAGATAGGTACGTAATTTTCAAGTATAGTCATCCTTCTTAATCTCTAAAGTAGGCACGATTTTGAACACACGTCTCATCATTTGCGTGTTTCATAATCTTTCTCTACCTTATTTTTACAAGTAGTGAAAAAAAGCAAATAAAGTAGAAAATTATTAAATATAAATACACAGTCATTACACTACTTGAAAACCTGTCAGTGTGTCTTTGACCTTAGAAAAAACTAGGAAAAAAAATGATAGTAAAAAAACTATTATGCAGAGAGGACAATTGAATTCTGAAAGACTCAAGTCCTACCTTCTGTTACAAAGCAACTTCATAAAAAAGGGAAGACTTTAATAGAATGGAAAGTTCAAATTTTCAAAAGAGCTAGCCAGGTAATTTTTTCTTTCATTGACTAATCGTTAATTGATACAATCACTCTTAGCACTCTACAAGTAGTATCAAAGCTAGAACTTAGAAGTTTCGATCGACGCAATATGAGTCCATTTGGTTGTGCAATGGATCTCAGGGGTGACCTTTAGCCTCGCACCAAAAAAAAAGAAAAAAAGAAAAAAGATAAAATAAACAATGAATTAATTCGAAAGAACTCCAGGTAAGTGGAAAGTTACGCACAGTATGCCCATGAATGCTCTGTGTTGAATGCGGCTTGGAGCAGGTTTTCACTATCCGCCAAAGTTTATCATTAATTCGTGATCGCTCCGCATTGAAAGTTGCGGAAGCACTTCACTTGAGCGCGCCACGACTGGTCTCTCTTCATTATTTTTTTGTAACAATTCCTAAAACTCTTACTGAATGAAAAGTAACATTCGTATCTGTTTGTTTTTGTTCCCTCTTCTCATAAAAAGAACTATAATTTAATCTTGAAGCATAAAACCTATCTTCCTTTGTTTTTTGCCCATTAGAAAAACGTAGTTTTTAAAGGAGAGAAAGACTACTAAATGTTGTGGAAGTGGTTAATGTTTACATTTTTCCTCTTAATTTCTAAATAAAGCTGCCTACTGGGTCGGCAATGTTGTATTTTTTAACAATTAAATAAGCATTATTAAGAAAATTGACGATAACGTGATGAAAATACACGCATAATGTACTTTTTCGGTATAACAGGCAACGCTGGAATTGAGTTACGGTGTATGTGAAACACGCTAAGCTCCCAATACTTTCATTTTAAGCCTTGGATGCAACTATTCGAACTCCATGGATGTCCGTGTTGCATACGCACGGATTTGAAGGCGTTTTTACTGTCCAGGCACCCACCGCTTCACCCGCGGTGGCGGGTTTTACCGAGAAGGTGAAATTGGAGATTTCAATTCTTTGTCTACACTACGAATATATATCCTCGGCACAGGTAGTTGCATAGGTGAGAATGTTCTGTGCGTCAATTTTGATATCGCGATGTGTTGAACATGATTTGTAGGGCAGCAATCCATGCCTAAGAGATGTCCTTGCGGTATAAATGAAGAGTTGAAGGCACGAATTTAAGATAAAAACCCGCCGCAGAATATTACTAGCCTCTCAGAGAGGTTGGACAAGAAATTTTTAACAGAGCCTGCAAATTTTGATGTTAATTTTTTCACATTATAAATTTTATGGTGTGTTTCATATAGGAAATTTTAAAGTTCTTAGAGGACCGGAGCGTTTTGGGGAGCTAATAATCTCCTTTAAACTAAATTGTGAAATTTTGGTAAAACTTTTCCTTAGCGATTTTTCTAAAAATTGTTGTTGATACTTCACTACAGCTGGTTCGAGCTAACGCCCATCGTCAGGTGATTTAAAGAATGTATAAAAACTAAAATTACGATGCTTTTTCGCGATCGCGAGTGACTCGGTATCCGCGTCCGCGTTCGCGTTCGTGACGTGACTGACTCCTTTAAACCGTATACAATTCAGAAAATTCAGAAATTAATAAAAATTAAAGCCTGCTTGTCCGATGGTGAACAATGAAACTGAAAAATGGCTCTCGTCAACACCAAGGGCAAGCATGTTTAGAGGTCCAACCGCGATTGATTTCTGGTGGTGAAGAATGGTGGGTGCTAATTATCATGTGACTCTGATACTGTGAACCCGAATTCAACATAGTTAAGACCCTCAGACAGTCCCTCAAAATTCGTTTTTTTGTCGTCAAAGGTCTCTTCCCGCGAGAGCAGTTATAGATACATGTTCGATGTAAGTTAATTTTTCGTCCCAATATGTACGAGAAAACTCAATGATTCCCCACAATGCACCCGGAAAAGACCATTGTGTTGAACCAAAAAGTTTTCTAGCGCTAAATACATTTCATTGCCCACCTTTTTCCCCAGCATAAATGTATATAATTTGGACCGCGTATAGTGGAAAGGAACCAAGCCACATCAGCTATTTCAAAATTTAACTGGGCAATTTACTTCTTCTCAAGAGAACTTTTGTGCGGTTTCCTTTAATTTTTTTTTTTTTTTTTTTTTTTTTTTTTTTTTTTTTTTTTAATTTTTTTTTTTTTTTTTTTGCCTTGCATTATGCAGAAAAGTCATTGAAATTTGCATAACAATCTGCACATCCGTTTTCATGTAAAAAATTAAATTACCGAATTAAATGCGGCATTATCTGTTGTGACTTGGTTCCTTTGTGCTTAACGCTGTTTATTTGCCCTACGATTTGGATGTTCCTGTATTTTTGAGATTCCCGTTTCCTTGGTCTGTTCGCAGTGAACGTCACATAATCCACGTGCCGGTGTTCGTGCATTTCGTGCACCACCACCACAAGATCATCCAAAAGCGGCCACGGAAGGGGAAGGGGCGCTTCAAGGGGCACGGCCCCCCGCCGCACGGCCGGCCGCCGTACAAGTCCCCCTACAGATACAGCCACGGCTACAGCCACCACGGTCACCCGCTGCCCCCGGGCGCCTACAGGTCACTCCCGGTCAAGCACATCAGAGTGCCCGTCCACCACCATGTCTCGCACGCGCCGATCCCGCGCAAGCCAGTCAAGTCAGTGCCAAAAGGGAAGGGATTCCACCACAACCATGTCCACGTCTACCACGCTCACCCCGGATAAGTCGCCCCGTTTCTTCATCTAATTTCGTTGCTTATTTTCACGCCACTGGTTCCAGGTTTCTTAATTTATCGTGACGGCAAGCTCGCAGCTCGGCGTCGGTCCATGGAAAAAAAAATCACGAGGTTCTTGGATGATATGGACATTTCCAATTAATTGGTAGTGCCCCAATTAATTATGGTAGCACCCCAATTAATTATGGTAGTACCCCAATAAATTAGGCAACTAACCCAAATGTTGCGGCACTACCCTAACTTGAGTTGCGGTACTAATACAATAGAAATATCCATATAATTAGAAATATCCATATCATCCAGCAAATTGGGAACGACTTCTTTAAATTTTGTTAAAAGGACAGAGGAAGAATCGTATTTAGTCATATGTGACTACATATTCATTCCTACTTCAGGTAATGTTTTTTAAGCTTCGTGTACACATGGTAATGGGTGTTCAAACGCGCTTATGATCGCACAAAATTTTAATCTATATCCTATTTTTCCCACTATGTTCAGCCGCCTTATTCCTCGTAGACACAACCCCTGAGGCATATAAAAAATACGACCTCCTACGTTTTGGAACACTCTCCACGATCTTATGGCATAGCATATCGTACAATTTAGTTACCATGATCGAATGCATCATTCATGTCATGTCATTTCATTGCTATGTCATTGTTTCCTTAAAGCATTGTGTTTCATCAAGATCTAGCTTTTCATTCTGCAGATTTTTTAAAATTTAATTGCCTTCTTTCAGCACACACCGGTGAGAGGGTTAGTATTATAAGGGTGGATATAGTCAACAGTATTAAAAATAAGAGAATGTGCGTTGCATATTTTTATTATTTCCATGTAAAAATATTAATTCGTGCCAAAAGAAGTGAACGCGTTCAGCTGAACATGTAGGATATAATCTTATTCGACTATAATTAAGTACATTACAGCTTTCTTTCATAAATCTTCTTCGACAACGACGAAAACATGAACATCATTAGATCCTCCCGTTTTCATCAGTTTGAATTGTAAGCGACGATCAATGATTTCAGGCATTTTAATGCCCTTGATACTTTTCATATGTAATTTAAATTGGGATTAGGAAATCACAGGATCATCTTATGATTCTTACGATATTTGTAAAAAATAATTGTTAAAAGTGTAGATTCCCTAGTTTAGATCAACATTTACTTTGTCAATTGTAATTCATTTTTTTCCTGTTCTAAAGTATGAATATTACTAAAATTTTCTGTCAAAATTGTGGACTTGCGGGTGTGGAAAGGGCACTTCTTGGTTTAAGGGTTTCAGAATTTTCTTTAATACCGAAGAGAATTTAGAAGAATTTCTTAAGAAGAAAAAAAACGAATTTGAATAAATATAAATTTATTTGAAAATACCATATAATTTCATGAGATCTGTAGCAAAAATTTCGTGTTTGCTGATCCAAAAGTTATCTTAGTGAAAACTTTAAATGGGTAGTGGAGATTTTGAGATTACTTTAACGGAGAAATGTCCATTCGCACCCAAGTACTCGGTTACCATTGACTTATTTGTCGTGGCGAGTTCTTAAGAAAATCCTCTTACACTCCCACAACAGTTTTTAGTGATTTGGATAGGAAAATGAAAACAATTATAATTATCTGTACCATTACCATACCAAAATTATACGTTGATCCAAATGAAAAGTTGTAGCATGACCGAGAGAAAATAAAGTTACCATTTTTACCCTCAGCATTCAAATTGATATAATTTCCTGTCTATCTAACTTTCAACAACGCAAATCGGGTGAATTAAAACACCGATTTTTTTCTCTGTTTACGAAATAAGTTTCACCACTGATAAATTTGTGGTGAACTTTACAACATTGTTGTCACTTGATACTATCTGCTTTTAAAATCATGCAGCTTAAAATGCTTTCTCCCTTTTTCTCTCCCGACATTTTTTTAAAGCTCCAAGAACGCAAAGAAATTATTCATTTTTATTAAAAATAACAAGAATAAGTTTTTGACTAGTTTTCGTTACGGCTAAACGAAGTTAAATATTTTCAGTATCACTTCTTAAAATAATTTCTAATACAAGTATTTATAGAATTTGAGGATTTGTGCAATAACTGCTGTTTTTTTAAACCATTTTTTTAGCAGAACCGTAGACTTAAGTAAAAACTTGGCATGTTGTGATTTGAATGGAAAGGGTCACTAAGAGCGGGATTATTAAACACAAAACTGCGCGAAATCGATTTCATGCCCAATAAAAGCATCACGTTGAGTTCGACGTAATTGAACGATGGGAAGAGTGAAATGCACTTGATAAATAGGGAGGAAACTCGCCATTAAGGCTGGTTACTATTCTGCCATACTAAGGAAGAACGCCATAGGAGCCTTCAGACGTTGTCAAGTTTCCTCCGATAAAAACCGAATTTACCGGGAAAATTGTGAATAATAATTTCCAAAATTTTCAGACAAGTTTGTGTGCAATTTAATTTAAAATATATGAGAATTTCAAAGAGAAATATGCATTAATGTTGTCAAAAATACATGTTCTATCAAGGGAAATTTGGCAACTCTCGAATGTTCATATGACGTTCTTCCTTAGCGCTGCAGTATTGAAACCAACGTTATAAAGATAGAAGCCGCTTCATCTTTAGACCGTAATGAGGCGCCATCAGCAGTGTCCGGAGAAGATCAACGCATTCTAATTCAAGATTCTGATGAGGTGCATAAGCGCAATGATGAATCTCTTTCTACCGTGCTAAGAAAAAACGCCGTATGAACATTCGAGAGTTGCCAAATTTTCTCCGATAGGAGAGTTAAAATTAAAGGAGGAGTTAGGAGTGTTAATTTTTAAGGAGAGTTGTGAATATTTTCACAACTGAAAATATATAAAAAAATATTTGACATTTTCAGAGAATTCAGGTTTGATTGTGATTAAAATTCTCTGAAAAATTGGAGGATAGTTACTAATAGATTTCCCCAAAATCCGTATTTTATCGAAAGAAATTTGGTAGCGTCTAAATAAGGCTCAAACAACGTTTCTCTTCAGCACGGTAGATAATCTGTAAACAGCTCATTTATATTGCTCTCTTAAATTTGTCGTATAATTATACGTATACCTAAGGATCATACCTCTTAGCTTCAAAATAAAAACTTAAGTCGTTAAAATTGAGGCACAGAGACGATAAGACGAGTTTTCATATTTTTGAGTTTTAAGAATCGAGAGGATTTAGTTTTGTTGAAAATTTGATATTTTTAAAGTGTCATACAATTTTTTTTTCAATTTTTCACTCAAAAAAGTGGTGATTAAAAGCTGTGGAAGCTATTTGTTCCAAAACTCAGTTTCAAATTGAGAACGATTTTTACGTATGAATCTTAGCGTTTTTCATCTGAAAAATCAAATACTAATTTTAGAACATGAATTTTTCAAATTAAATTGCCTGTGCGGGAACAATTTCCCGCAGACTGCCACCTCTCACAATCAGTGGCACGTGACAAGTAAGCATCACAGGTGGCTGAGCAAGATTCAAATTTCCCGCGCAAGTGATGTTACGCAACGCACAACTTTCATGATCACTGCATTGCACCTCCACCTCCAGCTCTGTGTCCGTGTTTTCCTGCGGCGCGGCGGGATTTCCCGCAACAACATCATACTGAAAAGGTGCCAACTCAAATCAGGTTTGGGTGAGCGGAGAGGGGATATCAGCTACTACGTCGCGTTGGAACATCTCTCCTGGGATTTCGATGAAGCCAAGGAAGGTTAACTTGCCGGTTGAGCCGTTGACCTTGGCATCGAATCAGACATTGGGAAGATCTCAGTTATCATCGAAGTTTCCTTGCGAATGTAAGTGTGTGCTTTGAACGTTCATTTCGACTCTCGTTTCGTTTTTCTGTGATAAAAATAGTGCTTCCTGGATCGTGACTAGTTTGAGGATATGAACTTTTAAAGTGTGCTTTTGGTGATGTTTGAATAGAATTACAGGAGCCCATGGCCGTTTTGTGAGCCTTTCAAAGTGAGTACAACTTCCGGGTTGCAAGCTGCAACTATCAAATAATCAAAATATTAGTTTTATTAAACACGGAAAAATTTACATTGCATATGGAGCGTCTTAAGTTTTTGTTCACACGTATGTTACAGCACACATTAGGCTTTGAATTTAGAAAAATTCTCACATCAAATTTTTTCTCAGCTAATGTTAACTGATTCCACGTTTTCGAAGAATCATGCCACCATCAGGGATAGAAGAAAAAAAATTACCCCCCCCCCCCCCCCCCCGGGCAATCCCATTATTGCCCTATTTCTGATTGTCTAACAAGCATTCCTTTACAGAGGGCATCATGTTTCTAAGAAAAATAGCAAATATTCCAGGTAACAAAGAGAGAAGGAAGGATGGACATGAATGTGTATTACACTTTCTGTACTAGTGTCTTTTGTAAAATGTAAATTTAAAAAGAGTAGAGCTAATACGGAGGAGAAATCCAAGCTTTACTACTTCTCCTTCAGTTTTTGGGATAGGCCAGAAAATATTCCTTGCGCCGCAATAGTATTTTATGTGAGGTTTTGTGTGTGGTGTTGCTTATAAAGCTTATTGCACCTACAGAAAACATCAATGACGTTTAAATCTTAGGTAAAATCATACTTTTTTAAATATAAAATGTTCCTTTGTAGTAGCGATACATGCCATTTAGCGTAAAAGAACTGCATCGTTATTACTGCATGGAACCGAAATCATTGTTATCACAAAAGTAATATTATAACTACGACCAGGAGAGTAGGTGGAACTTAAAATTCGCCCTGTAAAAAAAGGGGATAGTAAGAGAAATACTTTTTTTTCACCACGACAAGCATAAGTTACGCTGATGACACATAAATTAAAGATTACGCTTCATGTACCAATTGCTGTTGGAGTTTCCTCGAGGGTGCACTTGGACCGCGTTAAGCTGAGAAGAACCAAGCCATATCAGCTTTGCCAAATTTTACCGGGCAATTTCATTTTTTACAAGAGAACATTTGTGCGGACTTCTTTGAGAATATTTTGGAATTTGTTTCGTACTATGCAGAAAATTCACTGACATTTTCACAGAAATCCGCACAACAATTTTCACGTAAGGAATTAAATTGCCCGATTAAATTTGGCAATAGCTGATGTGACTTGGTTCCTTTCTAGTTAACGAGGTCCAATTGTAGCTGATCTGATCATTCAATACTACCTGTAAACAAAAGTACCAAGTATATGTTTCACGCTGTGTACCTTCCTTCTTAGGATGGCTTCTGAGAGGTTCGCGAAGCCTAAGTAAGTCTTGTTTCTATATTCGCAAAAAAAGAAAGAAGGAAAGAAAGAAAGAAGAAAAAATTCCTCCGAAGGTGCTAAACCCGATCCAGCAATTCTTGGAAAGCTTGGAAGATTATCCACCCCTACCGCGATGGATTGTTGCCATACTATACATGATGACACTCCACTCATCATCTGAAGTTGGCTACGCAGCACACCGGTGCCACGCGCGTGCAATAATACCAATACTGACCAGTGACCAGAAAGTGTAATGGGCAGGAAGAGTACTGCGGAGCCGGAAAGAGGGGGGCACAATATAGTTCACGCGAATAAATGAAAGTGACCGCACAACGGACGGTTGGGCCGGGGGAGGAGGGGGGCAGTCCGCGAGAAAGAGCCGCGAATCGTTGCCATTTGTCGCATCGCGATCGCATTCGTGTCCTGACGGGGGCTTTCTTAATTCCTCAAAGGAAAAACACCTTCTATACTATAAGCTCCGAGACCTCCTAATTTTGCGAAACTGGTGACGCTTAGTTCCAGCGTTCTACCGGGCCGATTTTCATGATTTTTGCGGCTATCGACGGGCAATTGTCTCTAGATAAGCCAACTCTTTTCAGATTTTGAAAATATGGCCCAGGTTTTTTTATATTACGTGGTAAAGTTGCGAATTCTCCCATATAAACAATGTAAATTTATGTGTTTTGTCATAGTTCGTTTGAGCATTCTACTGGGCCGATTTCCATGATTTTTGCGTTAATCGACAGGTAATAGGCTCTAGATGAGCCCGCTCTAATCAGATTTTGGAAAAAGGACCCAGGTTTTTTTAAAATCACGTTATTAAAGTGAGTGAATTTACAGAGTGCTCCGGGACTGCTACCGCTATGCGCGGGAGGATGCGCAGTGGTCGAGGAGGTTGCGCAGTAGGTGTGTAGCCTGCGCATCAGCTCTACACTTATCTACACAAGATTTCCGCCAACTACCTCAAGACGAGCGGTGGCCGAGTCGTCTACGACGTTAAAAGTGTCCACATTGATCAAGGCGTGGGTTCGATCCCCGCCTCCAGAGATACTTAATAATTTTCCGATTTAAACAGATCGTTGTTTTACTGTAATATTTCACCAAGCAGTCATTCCAAAACGCGTCCTTTTGACTTCAAAAATTTTTTTTTCTTTATTCATCAAAACCAAAAATTATTTCATTCTATTAAGTATACCTCATATCGAATTTTTTTAGGGGAAAAATAAAACTAATACTATAATAGGAGGGTAAAAATAGGTCCGCGAAGCGGCCCATTGATGGCGCGGAGCGCCTTCGGGGGGTTGGGCCGCGTAGCGGCCAGGGGGCGTAGCCCCCTAGTATTGAAATAGCCTCCATACCCGCTGGGCTTTTCGATTTCCTTTGACATTTTTGCAGTGGTGAATGCATAGCTGTAGTGCGCTCCAGCTAGAATTGTATTTAACAAATGGGTGGATTTTATACGAGGATTAAAAATAAACAAGTGGTACGGAATATAACAAAAGAATATGAACTATGCAAAACGATAATCCGGGTATCGGAACTTGGCTGTTTGAAAACGCCTTCAAATGCGGCGTGATACCTCACGCATTCCGGAGAGTTCAAATAGTTGTATCATTGCGCCATAGAAATGTGACGGCAGATTACAATTGAAATAGCCTTCATACACGCTAGTCTTTTCGAGTTCCTTTGATATTTTAGTAGTCGTGAAAGCATAGCTAAAATGCGCTCCAGCCAGAAGTGTATTCAGCAATTTAGTAGTTTCTATAGGAGGATTGAAAACAAACAAATGGTAGGAAATAAGACATAATAATAAAAACTTTGTAAAACGATAATCCGGGTATCGGAATTTGGCTGTTTTGAAAACGCCTTCAAATGCGGCGTGATACCTCACGCATTCCGGAGAGTTCAAATAGTTGTATCATTGCGCCGTAAGAATGTGACGGAAGATTACAAGTATTTCAGCTTCTCGGCTGTTGTAGCATTTGGATACAGAAGTTCTGATAAAACTCTTCAACCCCTCGTCAAATTGTATATTTTGTCAATTTAGAGCTTGTGAGATAATTTAATGACTCGGACTATATTTTCGATTCTTGTGATTTTCACAAGGATACTTTACCATTAAGTACATTCTCAATCAAATTTCACAGCACAAGGCCTTAGTTTAGCCTTCTTTTGAAGAATGAATAGTAATAATCAATTATTGCTATTCATTTTCATGAGATAATTTTTCATTTTTCTTCATTTTATGCATACAGAAGGGTTGTTACTGTAAAAATTTGTCCCCATCAGAAGCATGCGATAATTAAACAACCAAAAAGTCAAAAGGAGAGGTCACAGTGATGCGTGACCTTAAAACCCTCTTAACCTGTATTCGATGTTAATATCGCTGCAAGTGACTTCGATTCTATTTATGGCACTTTCATTTTATCACCATTCATTCATTTAAATTTCCTCTCGTACATTTTGGCAAGGTTGGAACGATGGACGGCCGTGTACTCGGTTGGTGACGTACCGTATGAGCCAGAGAGTGACAGCTCACTCGTTTCATTCCACGCCTCGATCTCAAATCTCACTCGATTTCCGATAGCCGCACTCTTCGCTCCGACGAAAACCGCGCACCTCCGCGAAGATCCCCCTAAACATCCGCTGTTTCTGCCCTAAATGGCAGCGGACGGCATCGGTACGGCACTGGCGTCGCTTGTGATGAGGTGTCGAACGGTGTGTCGCATCATGACAGGACAGTCTCGCTCCCTCATTTTCGGATGCCCACAAAATCTCACGACCGAACATCCAAGCGCCGAATTGATGATAGAATGAATAAATTGCCCGAATCACCGTGGCCAGAAGTGACATCGGGCCCGAGTGGTGAGATGAGACCCGCATTGCAACTTCTGATCGTTATTTTGTTCTTCCTCAAGGGCCGGAATAAGTCGTTTGCAAAATAGTTTTTTATCGTTTGAAGCATTAAATTGATAGGCCTCTGTCCTCGGTGAAAGTTTAAATAGTTTAAGAAAATAACTTCAGACTCCATACAGGGTGCTTACATACGTGAATAGAGAGAGTGTATGGATACTGTGTCTACTGGGGACCCTTCGGTACCAAAAAATGGGAGTGACGCTGGGTGGGAGTAAGATGTTGCAAAGAACCAGACAAAAATCCAGGCAGGGCTGGCACCTACCCAATATCTGGTTGATTCCATTTGATCTACTTACCTAAGTATGGACACAACTGTTTTGTTCGGTATGCTGCTCTCATTGAAAACCTTGGCATCCATGTCTAGGTTGAAAAGATGTCCTTAAATACTATACTTTAGAGTATACCTTAATTTTATTTTCACATTATAAAAAGCATGATGAAGTTAATAGAATTGCACATCCAGATGAAAATAGAGGGGTATTTTTACCCACAATTTTGCTCACGTGCATGTCAGCCAAAAAGAATCATCCCATCGTTTTGCATGCTGCATTTAGGGAATACTTTATATGAGCTCAAAACATAGATACTTTATAGGAGAAATAAATAAATTGGTGTTCTCAGTAGAATCATCCTCATTCTGCTTGACACTCAAAGTCTCTTACGATATACATCTGCATACAGAATGGATTAAATTGTTTCTATCGGAGCGAGAGCACTCCGTAACTAATAGTGATTTTCAAATTTAGAGATGGTGTTGCCATGAAATCAAGATGCTGCACCTTAAGTTGGTGCAAGTCCAACAGCCATGATTCACTGTCTGCTTACTCGTATTCATCGCCGATTTTATCGCTGACTTTCAGAGGCCGCGCCTGTTTGGTCGGACACACATGACTGCAACACCCAGCTGAAACAAGGAAAAAATGGACCCAAAATGGAGGATAGCAACGTTCACCCTAGTCTCCCTTCTCATGCTGGTCAACCTAGTGGGCGTAATGGGATTTCAGGCGACCGCCTGGACTGAGTTCGAGTTCAAAGGCCAGAACCATTCTATCACGTCTAGCAGCTGTGTAAATTTGCCGCCTGAATTTCAGAAAAAGGTACTTTATCTTATGTCTTATCGAAAAGGATGATCAACGATACATGTCACGTTCGGGAGATTGTGAGGTTACAAAGATCCCTACGAGAATAAAGAATTGAAAATTACGAATTGATCCCTACGAGATAAAAGGCCCTCCCAATTCCGTCGATAAATTTCTAAGCGAAAGAACTTAACTGAATTTTAACGTCGTAAAATTCTCACTCAGAAATATTTTTACTTCAAATTTGATGCATATTTCTTACGGAAACTTTATTGATTTTTCTCTCGATTATATATATGCCAAAATTAGAACATTTTGATCGGAAATTTCGGTCTTATTCTTGCAAAAAATTGAATTGTTTGAGTCAATTTCGTAGCTTTAACATGGAACTACGTTTTTTTCGGCTATGCGCAAGAGAATTAAGTGACTTTTCATTTGCGGATTTTTGCCCCATCTTCAAAATTGGACTTTAAGGATTTCAAAAGCTGAGGTTTTTTTCACTATTTACTTGTCACCGCACATTCAATTCACCCTGACTTCTCGGTGCTTGAGGACTGGTCATTTTTTCCGCATCTTCAATCACATCTAAAATCAGTCCTCGGTTGGTTGTAAATACAAAGTAGTAAAAACTAGCTACCTCAAAGTCTTTTCCGTCAAAACCAAAATCTAAGAAAAAATCTAGACCCTATATCATTAATACTGCGGTCTAATTATTTACCACTCATAACTGTCTCTCATTCAGTCTAAACCAGTTTCAAGAAGTGAAAACTAAAAAATTTTTCAGTGAGAATCTGTAATCAAAAACAATTATTTTCTTTACTGAAATTCAACGCAACAATGACCTGATGAATTTGTGACAACGAATCAGGTAAACCTGAATTTTCGAGAGTCTGTTAGGTGCCCTCAAAAGGTTAGTCACTGTGCTCCACAGCAGAAAAGTTAAAGCTCAGTATCGCCCTTGGAAAAGTTTTGTCAATGAATCTTGATTAGGAGTTATTCTTTTACCTGGTAAGCACCATAATTTAGGTGTAGTCACTATTGATAGGTGTATTGTGTGTACCTACACATAGACAGTTGCACGTGATACAAACACACAAATATCACTACTTCAGAGTAGGATAAAGTGCATGACGACCTGTTTGAAGCAAAGCTCAGTATCTCCCTTAAATTTTGATCTTTTAGATTGGCTCAAGCCCGATTTGTAACTACACACTTCTGAAGAGTAGAGAGGAGTTTTGTAGATATGTTGAATTGATTTTTGATTATTCTTAGTCATTCAAAATAGGCGACCACCAGGAGGTGAGTGACAAACCTATTACCTATGCTATAGTTGCAAGATCCAAGATGTTAAAAATTGAAAAAAGAGAGAAAAAAAAGTAAAAAAAAAGTTATACACTTCCCCAGAGAAGCCTCTAGTTCTAGCCATTGTCCTGCTGTGCACTAACTTCTTTGTCTTGCATCTTTCAGGTATCGTCCGTCAACACTCACGGAAGGTGCGTCACACTGCATGACAGAATAGATTGCTCTGGTCGGTCAATCGTCCTTTACCCCGGAAATCCATACCACAACAAACTCTCCGAGTGGATCTTCGACAATAAAGCTGCATCTTTTGGTCCTTGTAGATTTAAGCTGTGTAATAACTGCAAGAGCAAATTAGAAGAAAATCACTAGATGCAAGTGACTGATGAGTTTTTGCTGCAATTAAAGCTGTGCTCTAATTCGTGTGAATTCAGCGCACAAAGAATTTCACACTCCATCATAAGATATGCTAGTGACAAGTCGTGAACGCCGAATGGCTTATGGATTTTTATTTTATGAATAATTTGATAAATAGGACAAGTCTGGGCAGAAAAATGATTGTAAATAGATAAAATAAAAATGAAACTTATGACTGATTAATCAATATCCATGCAGAGTTTTTAATTCAGTTGCCAGAAAAAATACTCAATTTTATTACGAATATACTATTTACAAATGAGCTCTATAGTTCGGTGTGCTGTGATAATTATGTGAAGTACACGTGACAAGACAATGCTGTGATATAATGAATTATTATTTTTATACTAGCATTTTTGTTAAGGGAATTAGAAAGTGGGAGTTTTAGAATTGAAATGCACTTTTTAATTTGAAATAAATTTCGTTTTAGAAAGATGCTTATAGTATGTAATTTAATGATATTCTCTCCGAAAAAAAAAGGGTAGGATAAGAAAAAATAAATTATCAATTTATCTTGAATACTTAAAGCTAATTGTAAATGTCATCCAGCATGAAAACTTATAGTTTGTGTTTGAAAATGAGAGGCAGAGAGAAAAATGGCTAATTTCTGCATGTAATTGCAAGACAAATTATTACAATTTGGGCTTAATGTTATAACTTGGAAAAATACGACGAGCAGTGAGTGTGGATATTGCTGCGTTGAAATTTAGTTACGTTCTTTTGTCTGAAAACCAGCGCGCAACGCAGCGTCTTCTGCGTCTCAAAGCTTGCAGTATAAAATGTTGCATACACCACTATTTGAAGGCGTTTTGAAAGCGCAGTCCACTCATTGACTCATTACTTGGATTCCTCCTGGTTGTAGCGAAAACGCATGGCTTCGCGTAGACTGAAAACGTAACCTATCGATTACTCTATCTAGTTTTAAACCAATTCCCGCCGTGATGAAGATCTCTGTCGACGCAGACGCGTTGAAAGATCGACTTCCCTGATGAGCAGCGAGCGGCAGGACAGGTTCCCGTCTTCTAGAAGAAAAAACCGCGGCGAGCTCTAGGCGACATAACAGTTTAAGTGCGAATCATGTAACTCATGCGACTTAAACTGCCGATTATCGGTCGGCCACCGATCAAATCAGTATTAGTGACCGCTGGCCTCACATGAGCCTGATCAAAAAAGATGACTGTTTTTACCCCGTCAATGAGATGTGATATCGTAGGCAAAGCATTATGATATCCATGCTACCCCGAGGGAAGATTCAAATTGTTGTTGCAGTGTTGCAACATGTATCAGGGTAGTGAGGTTAAAGCTTTCAAGAATTATCTCCATGTTTAAAAAATAACCTGACAAAAATTAAATTAAATTTGTACAAAATTTTATCTAATTACTGATGGACGTTGGCATGTTAGCGCATGAAAGAATTTTAGATGGTCCCATAGTGGAAAATTAAAGTTATCTTGTGCAAATCGACGTTGAAATTACCAGACCACGTATCTCGGCTTGCGACGTTGCAAACTTCCTGTGATACTTCATATTCTAGATGAAAAACTATTTACCGTCAATTCTTAAAAACATCCGTGATTTTTCTTCTCAGTGCGCAGAGAACTTTGTGAAAACTTTAAGGAGTGATATTCATGTATTCTCCTCCACAAAAATATAATGGGAATGAAGATTTTCAAACACCGCAAACCAGATACGTGGTCTGGTAGTTTCATCGTTGAAATACATTATCACCGCAAGTAGCAAATCACTTTAATTTACAGCAGATATCTTCGCCAATTTTAGGGAATTAGATTGAGATTTTAGACTTTTTTTTAAATGATTAAAAGTCATTTTTGTTGATTTCGAACGCTCAAGAATCGATTTATTGTTACGCGAAGAGGGAAAACTAGAAAAAAAAATAAAGAGGGAGATAATGGTTTCTCTATTTTTCGCCTCTGCTTATTCTTTTTTAGTCTGTGTTTTAACACATTTGCCAAATGACTTTCAACACAATTTATTTACTAATTTTATTTTTCCAGGGATTAAGGCATACATTGAGAACAGTGAAAAATTAAAAATTGAACTGAAAGGTCACTTTTCACCTGGGTTTGAAGTAAAATATCCTTAACCATTTAAGAACTGACAAGAATAAAATATGCGCAAATACTTACATAAATACTTGGAATTGGAATACTGAAATACACCATATTGTGCAGTTCCTTCCTGAAAAAAGGAATAAAGATAATAAAGAGCTAAATGCATCCAAAGTAATGCATTCACACATTTATTCACATCAATTATAGCTGTTCGGCTCAAATTACTGGCCTCGTGCACAGTATAACATCCACGAAAAATGAACCTGAAAAGTAACTTAGGATAAGATTAGATTATGAAGAATTGTAAGTATTTATGGCACGGGAACATGATCAAACCATTAGTTTAAAGGGTAATATTCTTTACGTGAGTCGGAAAAAAGTTACCTTTTAAACTAATTAAAATTTGGTAACCAAACACAAAAAATTATTTTTTATCATCAAAAAATTGACTCTATTTTTATCTAATGAAATTTTAAATAAGTACATATCACAATTTTAACACACCAGCCTTACTCTAAACTAAACTTAACTAATTTTTTTTGGTTTTTGAACATCAGGCGGATGACAAGGCCATATAAAACAAAATGGACTGTCTCTTTTTCTTTTGTGTTAATTCTAGCAGATTTATGCTATAAGGTAGAAGGAACTCAATGAGAGATAGAGTAGTATGGGCATTTGAGCGATAAACGTGGAAAAGTAATTTCAATTAAATTACAGTATAAATATCTGATAATTTTTGATCCTCTAGTTGAAAAGTCTAAATTACGCTCGTGCTGAGGACCTAATGAGTATGAATGAATGTAACTTCTTGGGCTGTAAAACAATGGAATGCCACACTCTGAAAGCACGTCATCGTTAACGGCCAAATTACACGGAAAAAAATAGGGTAGTCGACACAACCAGCGGCTGGTAAAAAACGCGCCAGCTACCGTGCGATAGTTACGATAACTACCGCGGTGGAGGTCACGACTAACCCGATAGTTGCATCAACATCCAAGGTTGTTGATGTAACTACCGGGTTCGTTGTGACCTCCACCGCGGTAGTTATCGTAACTACCGCACGGTAGCTGGCGCGTTTTTCACCAGCCGCTGGTTGTGTCGCCTACCCTGTTTTTTTCCGTGTAATTTAGCAAATATATGGTTAAAAAAACATAATGGGATGTAACACTGATGAGAGGAAAGAAAGGTTCTTGAACTCTAGGATTGAAAACGAGAGTGGTCATTATACTACCTCTAAGATGTTAATAGCATGCTGCACGATCCAAACTCACTAAACTGAACGGTTTTAATTTGCGCTCATTGTGAAACATTCGCATGTTATAAAACAGAAAGAGGTGTTTGGGGACGAGCTCACCCGCTCGGCTGAGCTGACCTGGACCAAAGAAATGAATAAGTTCATCCGAAATGCACGAAGTGACCGCTCTCGATTATGCAAGGATATTTTTTCGGCGAGATGGAAAAAAACTTGGAAACGAGTTAAAAACGAGGACCGCTCGAAAAAGTCTGCGGAGGTCGACGAAACGGCTTTAGGTCAGTTACTGGGTTACGGTGGCGCAGGGCGTGACGTGTTGCCAAACTTCTGTATTTGAACAATTGAGCATAAAAGGAATCAAGTGGGTGCTAAAAATATTAAGAAAATAATTAAATCCGACTTTTGCTCCGCAAAGGACAATTATTAACACGTTTCGTAAAAAATGTTCAACGGAGCAGTTTTTACCTCTTATTTTGAAACTTCGATTTGTGGACTAAAAAGGCTGAACTTTACTGTCATAAGATTATAGGTGTACGTTAGAGTGTTTCTTCTTGAACAAGGGGTGTCGGAGGAGGGGGTGGAGAGAAAGTCTCAAAGCAATTCTTGGTTTTCCACATTGGCCCATTTCTTTTCTCTAATATTAGGATGCGGTTAAATTTGCTTTTTTTAGCAAAACTAAATGTGCCGATGCTGAGAGGAAACCTGCTTCATTCCGTTTCTAGATGACTCATTGCATAAAAGCACATTATATTATTTAATACATTTTTAGAAAAGCTTTATTCGTCTTTTATTAA
This sequence comes from Bemisia tabaci, assembly GCF_001854935.1. NCBI lineage: Eukaryota > Metazoa > Arthropoda > Insecta > Hemiptera > Aleyrodidae > Bemisia > Bemisia tabaci. The sequence goes on along the minus strand of NW_017549038.1, from coordinate 2,390,431 downwards.
TTTTATGTACTTTATCCAATTTGTGATCAGACTAAAAAGATACAAAAATGCATCTACAGTGCGTAAGGAAAAATGTTAGCAACTATGTTTGTGTATTGTAAGTCATTTTTAATGTGTCTATACCACCAAAGAATTCATTTTTTGTGCATAGAAAATTTCATGAATCGATAGTATTTTAATGATTTCTTTCGACTTAAAGGTCAATTGAATTGTTTTAATTAATTAATCAGAAACTTTTGCATACACCAGGATTAACATTGGTAAATGGCAATTTCAGATTAAAAATTCGATCATATCATCATTTGAAGAAGAATTGAAAAGCAAACCGAAGAAGTCCAACATAAAAGATGCTCTCCAGCTAAATTAATTTTTGAAGAAATAATTATCTCAAATTAATTATTGCTATGTACTGACGAGGAAGCAGTAATATTGCAAATATTTCCTATAATTCGTAGTTTGTTTTTTTATAAGTACAATCCATTTGCATGGCAGCATGTACTCTAGACGTTATGAACAAAGCTGTCTCTGTAAAATACGAGGTTTTTTTGGTCAATCTGGCAGCTACAAGGCCAACTTTAGAGCCATGCGTGAGACATGTTGAGCGTGCGCCGACCAGCGTCAACGTCCGATCAGGAACACTGGGACGCAGACACCCTGTTTATTTCAGAGGTTAAACACCTCAAATATCCATAAGTTGTTGCCAAATTCACGCAAATACACCAGATTACATCTTTTGAAGCTTTGAACTCAAAAAAAGGAAGAGATGAGCAAAATATTTTCATTTGTATTAGTTCTCAGTTACACCCATTGATGTTTAAAATAACTTTAGAGTTACGTTGCAATGGGCCTGTTGCAAACTTTTGCTAGAGCAAAACTAAGAGTTGTTTCATATAGATAATGCCTCAAAAATCACGATGAGCGCATCGGCAAACTCTGAAATGCACTCATAACTTCACAATCTGCGTAAGAAATTTGCGGTTTTTTGAGCTTCCCGCTTCAAAAACGATACTACGGCACAGGTGAACATTTTGTAAGAGGAGTCGTTCCATCGTCGGCAATAATCATCATAGCCGACGCCAATCCGCCAAAACACGTTTGATGGGACGAGATAACACCTGAACTGGATTAGACCAGATAACAATCGGTGTGTTAACGTTCGTATTTTCCACGCCCGAATTGATTGACCTTGAACTCTCCTTGAATTACGCGCGGAACTGCGTGCAAGCGTCGGCCATGATGAATATCGCCGACGATGGAGCGACTCCTCTAACAAAATGTTCACCTATGCCGTAGTATCGTTTTTGAAGCGGGAAGCTTAAAAAAACCCAAATTTCTTACGCAGATTGTGAAGTTATGAGTGCATTTCAGACTTTGCCGATGCGCTCATCGTGATTTTTGAGGCATTATCTACAAGAAACAACTCTTATTTTTGTTCTAGCAAAAGTTTGCAACAGGCCCATTGAAAAGATTCCTTAAAGAATATAGAAAGTAGTTAGACTGAGGCAGATCCAGACATTTCCAACGGAAAGGACAGATTATTAAAAGGGATGGGGGATCCCTCAAAAAATTGCTCATTTAACGCATCTATTATGCAGTTTGAATAATTTTCGTCCTAAATAAGGGGGAGGAGTCTCCGCCCCCTTTGCATTAGTTTACCGAATTAGATGACATTCTCGAGATTTTGAAGAAAAGACATTTCAAGTTAAACACTAAGTAGCAACTCGTGGCTCAATGAACTTTAAATCTAAACATAGAGGCAAAACATTGAGCTCTGAAAATTTTGGCTGTAGCCGTAGAGCCGTTTTTGATATCGTCTAAACTTTTTGATCATGCTTTGTTAAATTTTCTCATTAAGTACGCTTTCAGACGAGTTTGACTCACTTAATTTTTTAAATGTATCACTTTACTTCCATCTCTCTGAGGTACCTTGAACTTAAATTTTTGCAACTCTCGGAAAAGATGTTTCCGATCTGATTGGCACGCTATTGTTAAGAAAGAAATATTATCGTCAAACCCTCTCCCATTTATTTACACCTTTTATTAATGTTGAGATCATATTTTGACTCTACGCTGAATTTATTTTTGACCCCTCTCGCATTTATCCTTGATTTTGACCACTTTATTCGATCGGGAAAAAATATTACTGGCTTCTTTCAGAAACGATATTGTATGTGCTGTTGATTTTCCCATCGAGCTTTGTGCTGGTGGGTGCAATCCAGAAATAGTATTTCTCTATTGTAAAAGGCAGTACAAGCGATAGATCAGTATCAAGTTTGAGGATTTCGCCCTTCAAAAAAGAAAAATTATTCTTGAGGGGCCACTGATGATCGGATTATGACGAAACCTTTTTGGTGGTTTTTTTATCAGCCTTGTATCTTCATCAGAAAAAGACAACTTGTAAACGTGATACACTAAATTCAAAGTTGTCCAATTGTCCAATGTCCAATCCAAACAATTCATTTGGTCTTTTCATACATTATCACTAGCTGTCGAAGACGGATGTGACTCGTACACTCCCGTGGTAAAAGAGTTGATCAGAGGGATCATGAGGTCGATTGACGTATACTGGTCAATAGCACTGCTTTGAAGACGGTTGTCCCAGAGTTTAGCATTACTCACGAGGCAGGAAAAAGATGCCTTGTTTTACAACTTTCGAAAGCAGTAGAAGTTTACATTTTGATTAGTGCCAAGATTTACGGAGCCAAGCTTTGAATAAACTACAGTTCTCAATGGATTTGAGATAAATGTTTTTCGACCTATCGAACACCTATCGGTGTTCTTTTCTGCAGGGAAAATACTGTAGTTCATTTCTATCAGTCCGCCGTTTGTAAATTTGGCATAGTCTACGGTACCTACATTATGCGTCTGATTATACTTACATATTAATCGTTATAATCGTTGTTCTATTTACATACGAGCAAAGCATTCAAGTCCATCGATGGTCTTCTCATGGTCAACTTTGACCTGAATACATAAGTGTAGATCTCGGTGATACTTTTTGCAATTATTGTGTAGATAGAGGGAAAACCATAAGGAGAAAATCATGGCAAACATTTTGAATTCATTAGAAGATATGCTCTGTTTCAGAATCATACCCGATTCCTTATGAGCTTTTAGTGTGAATCTATCACACCATTGTCGGTCTCCTGTGGTGTAGTGGTTGTAGGGATGGTTTCATGATAAGCTTGGTTCGATTCTCGATTGGGTGACCCAACAACGGGTGGTCGATGGTTTCAAACAACGTTTGCCTCGGGCAATTGAGTGAGAACTGAAAGGAGGTACAGCTATACTGCCAAACTAAGGAAGAACGCCGTATGAACCATCAGGTGTTGCAAAATTTCCTTCAAAAACAAATAATTTTCAGGTGAATTCGTGAATATTTCTTCTCCAATTTTTCGGGGGATTTTGTTCAAAATTTGATCTGAAAAGTCTGAAAATTTCAAGGAAAAATATTCAGAACTTCCTTCATAAATTGATATTTTCTGAGAGGGAATTTGGCTACAGTCGAATGCTCATACGGCGTTCTTCCCTAGCACGACAATATAAGCGGAGGATAATATCTTTTGAAATATAGTTGAGGTGGAAAAAAATGATTAAAAAAGAAAATGCACAAAAAATCTGATGTTTTGAAATAATGTATTAGATTGTGCGGATGTGCTGATGGTGGGTTCATGATTGTGAGAGAGTATACATTGCGTTCAAATCCACACAAAAAAGTAGTGCGGCCAATTTTTTTGGCGTATTTTTTACCATTAATTGTGTGGCCTCTGACTGGATCTAATCGCGTTTATGGAATTCAGCCCGGTCCTTCGAAAATTAGTGCCAGAGGGTGCATAACCTAGAACGGATGACTAGGACTCGAATAATAGGAACCTAGGACTCGCATAAATGCGATTAAGTATCGAGAAAAACAGGTGATCATGCAACGTAGTCCACTCCTTTTCAATTTATTGAGTTTTTTTTAATATTAAGAGTTTGGATGGCAACAATGCAATTTAATCGTCTGACGCGGAATTCAGCTTATTCGAAGGGCAAAAAATTTGCGATCTATGTCAATTCGATCGAGCCGTTTTACGAAGTTTACTTCCTTAAAGGATACCATCATTTGTTCATTTCATTGATGTCTGAGGCACTAATAGCCCCAGTCACTTAAAGGGCCCCGCAAGCTACTTACCGATTGACCTGTGCAAAATTCGAGCTCTCATTATAGTTTGATGTCCTGAGGGGCATGGGTTCGGAATTAAATTGCCCCCTCATAGTCCACAAAAACCTGTGGATGATGCTAATCCTTCACTGACGGGGTGCAAAGTGCTCTAGTTTACGCGGTCAAAATCAATTGCTTCACAACGCATGCTAATTTATGGACCTCGACTCTTTCAAAAGATCGGAGAGCAAACCGGTTTTTGCGCTATATTTCTCTTTGAATTCAGTAAGACTTGATCAAAATTAAATAATACCATATTTGATGGGAGTTAGGACCAACGTCAAAAACTTGTAAAAGGTGTACACAAACAGAAGACTGTTATCATTAACACATAGGGATTTTCAATGATAATTGAAGACTCTTCTCTTTTGAAAATCGTTTGGACTAAATTTTGCAATTCAGAACTACTCAACAATAAAAGCACCAATCTACGCAGGAAATCTAATAGCACAAACGATGCTTATAAAATGAGCAAACTACGGTTCCTCATTGCAAAATGCATTGTATCTATCTGAAAGACAATTTTAAAAGTATCCGCCAATCCGCCAACCACTGATAAGAACTACACGTAAAAAATCGTAGAACAATCATTTGCAAGTTATTTCATAGATGGATGGATTCAAAAACCGACGGATGCACGCGAAAGAAAGTGTATTTATCTTTGATTGCAACGTTATGCACCACTTTTAATGTCTTATTTTTCCAATCCAGCTAGCGGCAATGCGCATATACCTGTAGTCGAATATTTATCGCAAAAAACTCTCGCATTGCGTTTGGTGCAATGCGAGAAGTATTCATTCAGTCTTGTAGGCGCTGATATGAGTTTGACGCCGACCGCACCGTGTTTGGCGTGATTATTCGAACTCGCGTTAGGATAATCGCGGCATCGAACAATGGGGCTTAAAAGGCCCATTATGTGTTTCGACGCTGTATGAGCACTCCAACGTTGCCTCTTTTCTCCCGATAAAATATTTACTCTGAAAAAAAGTAGGTAAGTTCGGTATGTTCACTTTTTTAGATTGAATGGGCCTTTAAACAAGGTGCGAATTTAAGCACTTTGATACATAATTATGTACCATAATTTCACGGAGAACACGATTTGCGCGAAAACTATTGGTATCAACTCCTAGCTAAGATGATACGGAATATATCAAAAGAATATGAACAATGCAAAACGATAATCCGGGTATCGGAACTTGGCTGTTTTGAAAGCGCCTTCAAATGCGGCGTGATACCTCACGCATTCCGGAGAGTTCAAATAGTTGTATCATTGCGCCTTAGAAATGCGACGGAAGATTACAATTGAAATAGCCATCATGCACGCTGGCCTTGTCGATTTCCTTTGACATTATAGCAGTCGTGAATGCAAGGCTTAAGTGTGCTTGAATGGGCCTGCTGCATGCAAGAGATTCAGCCGCTTGAATAGACTATTTAGAGGTTAAATGACACGAAAATTACGATGGTCACATTAAAAAAGTCTGAAATACACTCCTTACTGCGCAATTTGCGTTGTTAGGAACGCGCTCTTTAAAATCTCCCGCGTCTGGGGGCAGTTTTCTAATCACCGGAAACGAGCAAACGGCGGGCTCGGTGATTTCCGGAAGATGCCGCGTCGTTGTTGTTGTTGTTATTTTTTCCTTCAGTTTGTTTACAAACCCAACGTGATCTCTTATAGTGGTCCATATACGCTCTATGCGGTAACCAAATTAATCAACTTTTAAATATCCAACGCAATCCTTCTACATTTCATTTCACAATATCACAAGCTCCGATTTTTAGGTTATGTTGTCAGTTTTAGTTGACCGGAAATAGCTGCGAGTTGCCGTTAATTGTTTCCGTTAGAAAACTGCCCCCAGACACGGGAAATTTGAAAAAACGCGTTCCTAACGCAACGCGAATTGCGCAGTAGGGAGTGTATTTCCGACTTTTTTAATGTGGCCATCGTCATTTTCGTGTCATTTGACCTGTAGAAAGTCTATTCGCACGGATGTATCTCTTGCATGCAACAGGCCCATAGTACTTAGCAAATGGGTGGTTTTTATACGAGGATTAAAAATAAACAAGTGGTACGGAATATAACAAAAGAATGTGAACTATGCAAAACGATAATCCGGGTATCGGAACTTGGCTATTTTGAAAACGCCTTCAAATGCGGCGTGATACCTCACGCATTCCGGAGAGTTCAAATAGTTGTATCATTGCGCCTTAGAAATGCGACGGAAGATTACATTTATGGGCCTGTTGCAAGGTGCGGGGATTTGCAAATTGATGCCTGATTCTTATGGCAAATTTCACGAAAAGAACGATGGTGCTACTAAAAAAACTTGAAATGACCTTTCAAACTCAAAAAAAGCTGTTTTTGGAACCGACCCATTCGAAACGGTCGTTTTTCAACCGCCATACTTGTGATTGGTGGAGCCTAGCTTGTGACGTGAAATGATATGACAGACCTGGTTTCTTCATCACTTACTATGTATTTTCCCGTATGGAAATGGCAGCCGCTTTTCAAATGCAAATATCGAGTCAATCGATAATTTTTTGATCAAAATGGAAATCAGAAATGGATTCCTCGTACGTTTAAATGGTTAGAACCTTCATTAGATAAATAAGAACCGACGGGATAAATCCTATTTTTAAGGAAGACTGTAGTCAATGCGCGATTGTTTACATCTGCTTAGTGATAACAGACATGGACAATAGCTCAATATTTGGCCATTTTCATGAGTTTTTACTTTTTTGTCACTATTTGAAGGTAAGTTTATTTTGTAAATCAATTGTTTAGTGCCTCAGGATCATGTTAAAAGCTGTAAAGGTATACTTTGTTACTTATTAATCCAGAACACACTCCGGCAGTCCAACGCTCAAACCATGGATGTTCTCTCAATGCGTGTAAATCATTCTTAAATCTTCCACAAACATCTCAATATCATTCAGAACGTTCCCACGTTTTATAAACTTATGTTATTTTAAAATCCAGTGTGTTTTTAAATGTAACACTATTCAGAAAAATTTATCGATAAAGTCTGGTAACCGAAGAAGGATCCTACGTCTACTTTCCTTGCCTCCAGCTAAAACACACCGGTCTCCTCATCTCATCAGTATTGTCAAAGGTAAGTTTTTTTCAATCAATGATTCAATCATCATCAATGATTGATACTATCGTTTTGGTGTCTTCAGTGAAGCATTAAAGGGTGAAATAGTAAGAAATAACAACTGACTCGCTACATCCAGGTTTGAGCGTTGGACTGCCGGAGTATGTGTTCTGGATTAATAAGTAACAAAGTATACCTTTACAGCTTTTAACATGATCCTGAGGCACTAAACAATTGATTTACAAAATAAACTTACCTTCAAATAGTGACAAAAAAGTAAAAACTCATGAAAATGGCCAAATATTGAGCTATTGTCCATGTCTGTTATCACTAAGCAGATGTAAACAATCGCGCATTTACTACAGTCTTCCTTAAAAATAGGATTTATCCCGTCGGTTCTTATTTATCTAATGGAGGTTCTAACCATTTAAACGCACGAGGAATCCATTTCTGATTTCCATTTTGATCAAAAAATTATCGATTGACTCGATATTTGCATTTGAAAAGCGGCTGCCATTTCCTTACGGGAAAATACATAGTAAGTGATGAAGAAACCAGGTCTGTCATACCATTTCACGTCACAAGAATGGCGGACCCGAAACGACCGTTTTGAAAATCCGAATTCTGAGGCGTTTTTAAATTGATTTTTTGGGGATTTTCGATGATCAAAAAACTCCGAGAAAATTCCTGTGACATCAGGAGCCTTAGTTCTTTCGATTGAAGCAATAAAAAAAATTGGTGCAACAAGCCCATTGAAATACCCCTCATGCACGCTGGCCTTGTCGATCTCCTTTGACATTATAGCAGTCGTGAATGCAAAGCTTGAGTGAGCTTCAGCTGGAATTGTATTTAGCAAATGGGTGGTTTTTATACGAGGATTAAAAATAAACAGGTGGTACGGAATATAACAAAATAATATGAACAATGCAAAACGATAGTCCGGGTATCGGAACTTGGCTGTTTTGAAAACGCCTTCAAATGCGGCGTGATACCTCACGCATTCCGGAGAGTTCAAATAGTTGTATCATTGCGCCTTAGAAATGCGACGGAAGATTACAATTGAAATAGCCCTCATGCACGCTGGCCTTGTCGATTTCCTTTGACATTTTAGCAGTCGTGAATGCATAGCTTATGCATAGCGATATATGACGAAAAACGGCTCGGGCAGTCGAATCATCAGCTGACCGAAAAAAAGCGCCCGGAAATAACGAAAAATCGCGCATCTCCCAGCGGGACTAACGAGACAACCGATCTTTCCAAGGGAGCAAGGGGGGCCGAGCCCGCCGGCCTATCCCTATATTTTTCCCGCCATCGTGGGACCAGGACGGTCAAGCCGCACTGGAAAAAAAAAAAAACACATTGGCTCTAGAGGCCAGACTCTTAAAAACATCGACAAGAAAAAGTACTCTTAATTCAATCAGAATCTAGCTTAAATCAAGAACCAAGCCTCTTAATTTAAGCGGATTTCGTCTTGATTCAAGCAAAAATCCGATTGAATTAAGAGTATTTTTTCTTGTCGATGTTTTCAAGAGTCTGGACTCTAGATCCAATGTGTTTTACTTTTCCAGTGCGGTACCACCCGCGCACGAATCGGCCCGGCGGTTCGAGCTGAATTTTGACGCAAAGCGGAATTATATTTTGAGATTAGATTCGCAAGTAAGATGGTCTGAAGGCAGATGACGCTCTTTTATTTAACGAGTAAATCAGACATTTTGTACCTACTTTTGCTAGGTATATTTGCAAAAAGATGTAATAGAAAAGAAGCAAATGACGTTATTCATTATGGTAGAATGGAATTCAGAATATTGTTTTTCCCATAATAAAGAACCGCTAATTCCTGGAAAGTAATAGGGAACCGGTGATTCCTGGAAAGGAGGAGTGGAGTGTTGACGGTAAATAAAGGTAAAAAAAAAAATATTTTTCCAAACGAGCAAAGAAAATGTGATGGTTTCACAAAAACTGTATAAATATTGTAAGCAGTCTGCCATTGCCAGCAATTGGCAAGCAACATGTATCTTAAATCGTCAAATTTCAATAATTCATATCGACAGCGTAAAGGTTTCATTTGAGAAGAAACCCCCCCCCCCTTGAAATTTAAAATGTGAGGAAATAAACATCAAAATTTGCTGTTTTAGTCAAATATTCCATGTCCGACCTCTCCAATTTACTCGATCCACTGTGCGGTCGATCGAGCACCCTGTAACAGAAGGTGTGCGCAATAGATCTGGAGACTTAAACGCACGATTAAGAAAGTAAGTACAATTCCGCACCTAGTATTGGAGAGCTTTTAGATTTGGGGTCATTGATTGTGGCAGTATGAAAATATGACGATCTTAATTTCTGTGCTTCGACTCAGTTGTTGAACGTTGTTAATATTTTAAACAACACAGGTATAGGGAAGGAAAGCTGCTTGATTAAGTCGCCCGCCACAGCCGTTGTAGTGCGCGATTTAACTCAGATTATTGTTTTACTAATGAGCAGGCAATTCAAATTTCCCGTAATCAATGCTACCTGGACGCCAGGCTCTTACTCAGGAGTTCCTTTGAGTAAATTTCGCTATCTGATTTATGTTTAACGTGGAATTTTGATCGGGAAACATGTATTATAATACTGTAATTCGTGCCTTATCTAGTAGTCGACCCGGTGAAAACGTTAAAACAGTCTAAACCGTTAAGAGGCGAAATCGGCCAGACTGACAACAACGACCAAAACAGTGACAATTCTCAATACTAAAAAAACAAATTTGAATTGCCTGCTCATTACTAAAACTATAATCTGAGACGACCCCAATGAATCCGGTTCGTACTAATCTATACTAATAAAGCAGACTTCACGTTGATTGACTCACTCACTGACTCACGTATCAGCGGATCTCGTGAACGGGAGGCCGTGTGACCCTGAGATTCCGCACTGGGATCCCTCTCTACCCCGAGGCGCCGGATAAGGGAGGATTTCGCGATCCGCCCGCCGGTTCGCGGGATATCGCGGTCCGCGCGGGTCGATTTTCCCGTAAGGACAACGGGTGCGAGAGAGAGTGCGAGCGAGATGGAGCGATTTCCGCGGCTCGCGCTCGAAGACAGCTGATAAATTTTACGTGTCTTCTTCTGGTGCGCGCAACGGGTGCGAGGAAGATGGAAGGAGTTCGGCGTCCAACGAGTGCGAGGAAGATGGAACGAGTTCTGCGTCGCGCTGTTGGAAACGCCGCGCCATGATTTTTGCGAGCTCCGACTCGTGCCTCCGTTGCCGGGCTACCCTCTCAGAGATGTGAAAATCTGGAAAATCTGTCTGTTCATTGGCATAGAATAAAGAGACTAACGTAGTCTTTTTATTCTATGGCATTGGTCTCCTCCAACGAACTACACCTCTAGAATGGCTGACCAGTGTTAGAGACCTGGAACGTTTTGAAGTTGATATAGGTTAGGTTTACTTGGGCTCACACAGCAGGCTGTCATCTAAACCCATGTCAGACGCTGCCCACATTTTGCCGATTATTGTTGAATAAAGTGATAGTAATGAAAAGATTGCTGAACAATCGCACCTCAAAAGGTTTTCTTTACTCAAAAAATAGGAACTTTGAAAGAAAACCTCAAAAAAATGAAAGTTTACAAAGGTTGAAATAATTTTCACATGTAATCCTTATGGGCAAGACGCAGCAGAAATGGAGATTGAGGTTAGCTATACTTGGGCTCCCACCCCCCTCCTGCCCTCAAAAACCGGCCCATGCGCGTTACGCAGGTTTGCTATCTCGCGGCCATTCTAGAGGTGTAGTTCGTTGGTCTCCTCTGCGCATATTGCCGCTTGCTAGATTGAAGGCGTTCTATACTGTGCTGACGGCTTGGTCACACTGCGCCTGTAGTCGCGGTGCTGACAGCGACAGCGGAGCAAACAGAACATCGCTCCGACATTCTTCACCTGCTTGAAATGAAGCGAGAAACTATTTGAACTCCGGAGTGGGTATGCGGTATCATACAAAATTGAAGGAAAATCATACGTTTCCGCCCATCCCAAGCAACAGATGTTTATGAGTTGTATGCGCACATTTACGTAGTCTTAATTGAGTCAGAAATTCGCGTGTATGCCACGATATTGATGTGAATAACTCGCAATTAATTATAATGATCTTAGAAATTCGCTAGGAACACGACGTATTTGCCGTGATATCGTGTAATTTCTAATTTGTTTTACAAAATCCCTGGAAAAATCAAGTTTTCTCCGCGATGTGGATGACAAACCCGCCATTGCTGAGAATTAAACGAAACCGCTGGTTAAATCCCGTAATTTTCGCGGCTGAAACTCACCAGCTAACTTCAATTAAACATTGAACTGACAAAAGTATCAAATCTTTATGAAAATAACCAACTTTTGATTGGGTATTTTTGATTATTACAATTATCATATGAGCTTACTGAAGAACAGACCAAAATAGCAGCATACTACTAATTTCTACTTTTTTATCAAACCAGTGTGTCTCGCCAATTTTGAAATAGTAGACGATAATTCAGAAACACAATTAGTAACTGATCACTAATCACAGTGATTGCTGATGGTGGGGTTTTCCTGTGCGTAGCACGGGTTTCCTGCTAGTGTGAAATAAAATGTCATTTTTGGAATCTGTTTAACCCTCTATGGCATGAATTAATTTTAGATTTCAGATTCTGGGGGATACTAATCTATTTTGTAGCTTGCATAAAAATCACGGAGTACCAAATATATTTCAAAGCTTTAAATTTTTGGGAATCAATCATTCAAATTAAGAAAAAGCGAATGAAAAGTTGCAAAATCATGCCACGGAGAAATGATTCAATTTTGGAAAAAATCCCAAAAACGTTGTTATGAACTCGTAACGCTATGGCATGGAGGGTTGATACGACCATACTGTCGTGCAACGCAAAAACGCCGTTAACGCCATTTCACATTTTTTGGAAACAATGTATCATAACAGGAAAATTTGTGTTTCTTAGGACAATGTTTTTACAGAATTCTTTCTCAAATATTATCAAGAACGTAACTTGTACCGTTCAAAAGTTACAAGAATTCCAAAATTTGGACTTTGACCCCCCGCCCCCCCCCCCTGTTCCCGGGGTTTAGGACTAAAAACTGACTATTTTCGGGCTTCTCAGATGACTCTCTATCAGCCCCCAATATATGACAGAATTCCCCGGGAGGGCCAAAAACGCCGATTTTGAATAGTGTCCTTTGAGGTGCTTGGGTAAAACAGTTTGTATTTTATAAAGTGTTAAGTTCCAAAAAACGAGGGAAAATCTTGATGGATTTACGGCGTTCTTCCTTAGCACGGCAGCATAGAGGAGTGTCGGGAGGAGCAATGGGAAATAGGGGCTGGGAAGCGCCAAGACCGGGGCAGGTCGGCCCCAGCGCGGCATGGTCAAGCCACCACCACCGGATTGATGCCGAGTTGAAACTTACGCAAGAACTGGATGACATAGTCCCGCGGTTCACTTTTCAAGTAGAGGGTATATAAAGCTCGTGGCCCTCGTCATTTCATTTAGTTATCGCTTTGTTTACGCGCTCATTTAATTTTAAAATCAGTCCTAGTGAACTTACCTCAATACCCTGCCATCATGATCTCTATCAAATATGCTGTAAGTTCGGCTCGTGCTCTTTTAACTACTTTTAGTGCAAGTGCCAATTTCGTCGTTGGATTTAGAAAAGTGTCTTTCAGTGTTATTTTTCGGTTGTTTCTTTTTCTTTATTTATTTCTGTGTATGTGCTCGTTTATGGAAATGCGACCTTCGTAAAATGAGGCAAAATCGGACCGAATTAAACCGAAACGCACCAAGTCGAAAAAATTTTTTTGAAAAAATTTTGAATTTACCTTCTTGTGAAATGTGTCTCGTTAAGAATTTAAAGTCGATAGAAAATACTTTGAACGTGAATACAGTTTTTAAACTTTGTCTTTAACATCGAGTCTTATGGAGGCATGAAAAATTAAAAAAAAAGTTTGAAAATTTTTTGAATTTACCTACTTGTGAAGTGTGTCTCGTTGAAAATTTGAAGTCGAAAGAAAATATTCTGAACCCGAATACAGTTGCTACACTTTGTATTTAACATTGAGTCTCATGGAGGCATGCAACTTCAAACCTCTTTTTCTTGCTTCAAAATTAATCCATTTTGGTGCGTTTTTGTTAAACTCGGTCTAAATTTCAAAGCAACAATTTTTGTCAAATGGGGTCGAAAAATTACAATTTGAGATTTTAGAGGAGAACTTTCAGTAGCCTCCTTTTAATAGTTTACAAGTGGTTCAGTTATCAGTTCCTCTTTAGACCGCAGTGGGTGTAAAGGTGCATTGATGCTCGGCAATTTTGTGCCCTAAAGCATAAATTCTGATGTCATAAATAATAAAGTCTTACAATGTATCTATATAGCACTGATCTGTGCTCTGGTATCAAAAACTTAATGTCTAGTCTTTATGAACTGAGGTTCCTTTTCCCATAGACGTTTACATATCAAAATTTCCCGCGAGTTTTATGCCCCACGTGGAATTGACGCTTCATTCTGTCGGGCGCCCGTTAAACCGTCATAACATACCATGCAAATATTGGCAAAGTGACGAATAAGGGATCTCACCCTAGTTTGAACTCACTCCTTCGTAAATCAAAATTGTTTCTTGTTAGTTAGTATCGTGTATGATCAAAGTATGAGGGATTGCTTTTAAAATCAACTACATGAATGTAAGCGATTAGAATAGCTCCTAGTATGCTGGGTACTCATGAGACATTTTACTCCTTATATTAACCTTTAATATTAAATTTTTAGTATGAAGGATTCAATCATTCTTTTTTCTTAACACTGAACATGGTGGAAGGATAATTTTGGTGGAGCCGAAGAGATTATGTGTCCGATATGACTTGTAGATCTGGCACTACAGTGCCGGCAACTATTCGCAAATTGTGGCATCGGTTCAACTTCAACTTTACGAAGTATTTGATAGTTGTACTGCGTCAACCTCACAATGAAATGGATTCGGCTGTAGCCACAGTGGCTATTACCGCATCAAAAACGATACATGCTCCAGCAGTTTGAAGAAAAACGTAGATTATGAGGCTCCACCAATCTTTGTTTCCCTCCAAACTGAGCGAAAACAACAGTGGAATTTGTGTTACTAAAAACTGAGTTTTAAAAGTTTCTCATTACTTTTCTGGGTTGTAATTAAATTTTAAGGATCTGCATTAATTTATCTACCATTAGGAAGTTTTTTTTTTTGAATTTTGAAAAACAGTTTTTTAGAATTTCAAGTTCGATGTTTTTAACTGGGAAAAGTAAGAAAGAGAAGTAAGGGGCTCGGAAGATCAAGCGCATAAATGCATTTTTTTAAAAAAAAAATTGAGATATCAACGAATTTAAGTATGACTAGTCTTAACGCATGTTCTGTGAAAAATTCGCATACAAGTTCTTAATTTTATTAATCAAAAAGTCAGTTTGAACTTTCTCTCTGCCATGGAGATCTTTTTAATTTCGAAACTTCCATCATGTATTATTCAAAACAGCAAAAAATGCTCTCATGCGCCTCGTCATCCGAGCCCCTCAAATTAGGGGCTTGGAGGACAAGGCGCATAAGTGCAATTTTCCTATTTCGGGAAATACGTATCGGAAGTTTCGGAATTGCATGGATCCTTATGGCAGAAAGAAAAATCAAACTGACTTTTCGATGCTTAAAAATTGAAATTTGGGAGCGGATTTTTCGCATAATATGCAATATGACTAGTTTTACTAAAATTCGTTGATATCTCAAATTTTTTTTTGAAAAAAATGCACTCATGCGCCTGATTCTCCAAGCCCCTTATCTCTCTATCTTACTTTTCCCAGTTAAAAACATCGAACTTGAAATTAAAAAATACAGTTTTGGTAGAACGAAATCATTAAGATCTCAATTTTCTCAAAAACTGCACTTATGCGCCTTGTCCTCCCAGCCTTTCGAATGCTCTCGAGCTCAGTTTATTTAAGCCTTGTACATGATTCCTGGAAGGAGCAACTCCTTCTTTGAAATGACTCGTATGGTCAAGCTTTAATTCAAGCATCATGTATTCCCGGCATCGGGCCCTTTCTCTCATGAGTGGTCCGTCGCGCGCGCGCGTTCACTGACATTCTGTGCTTCCTTTTGAAATTGGTGTAATTTTCCTCTCACTCACTTCATCCGCTTCCCCGGGGCCCGGGCAAGACCGGATAACCACTCCGCACGGATCCTCTCTCTCACTTACTTAATTAATAACGATGCTTCCAACAAAAAACGATGATCAGGAACGATTAATAGTCTTCCGGGGACAGGAATTAGATCTGCGTTTGAATTACCTCTTTTATCTAAACGTGTATTGCTAAACGTGCACTTAGCGCGAGGAAGTTGCACACAAAACTTGTCTCTCCTCCATTCCCACAACTCATGGTGCATGTTGAACACATGCATTTTGGCCCTGAGCTCTTTTGATTCAAACGCACTTTATTTCTAATCTGACAAATGGACCGAGTTTATCAGAAAGAAAACAAACCACATTTTCAAAAAAATTGAGTTAAGAATGTTTTTGAGTTTCTCTAGTTGTGTACGTTCTCCTGCCCAAAACTCAAAGTCGAAAAAAATATTAGTTAGTGAAAGGAGGAGTTAAAGTTTACTTTCTACATTGAGTCTTATGGAGAAATAAAACGTCAAACCTCTTTTTCTTCTTTCTTATTTTCTCTCTCATTCTCTTCTTTTAAAAGACGGATAAATTAATTTTAGCAAATTTCAGGAAACTTTGAGAAAATCACTCTTTAAAATTCACAAAGAGAAGAAGACAGGCAATACAATTGACTCTCTACAAACCGTTACATCTCCTAAATATAGTTTTTTGCAAACTATTTTCTGGTGCTTTCTAATATTAAGTATAGTTAAAGTTGTGATTCGAGTAACGAAATTTTTAGTCAATTTCTTTGACGGTTGAAGTTAATTTGAGGAAGAAAATCTAAATAATAGAACGAATTAACCCAACTTGGCATGTTAAGGAAACGGAATGCTTTTGAAACCAAGTAGAATTTTGGGCGAGGGTAATCGCAGTCCTGGTGGTATCCTTCACACTCTTGAGTAATATGTACCACTGTACATAACAAAGACTTTTTGAATTTTGATTACCTTTAGCAAAAATGATACTGGGCCCACAATTAGGTTGAATTTCATTCAAACTTACCTTACTTTTTTCCGAAAGGAGGAAAAAAATGAAATATTATTTTGGACTTGCGAGTACCTAATTGGACTACATTTTGCAATTGGAAACTGCAATTTCTGGCTAGTCCGTAAAAACACGTAGGCGCATACAAGAACTAATGGTACATGCGTTGATCCTGAACTGAGGCAGAAATTGTAGTATTACTTGCAAATATTATGTGTGGGGTTAAAAAATTTAAGATTCTAGAGCGGACGCTATTACTATATTTTCAAAATTTTCAGCCCTCGCTTCTTAAAAGTACAAATTCGCATTTAAGTTACCGTCCAGCCGGATTGAAGACTTAGCCATTTGTCTTCCGATCGACAAACTCCACTTTTAGACAGCTTGATAGTACTGATTTGTAAAGCCCCTATTATCCCTGGCCTATCATTACTGTTACGGAACAAGTTCTAGTCTTCACGCGAACCGTAATTGGAAATACGTCATCTTTGGATATGCGGGTACTTCGCATTTTTCTTTGCACGCGTAATCCCTCGCTGGTTTGCTTCTCGAACGTTGACAAGCAGAGCAGCAGCTTTAAAATGTTGCTTCGCCTCATTCACGCACCTTGTTGTCACTTGCAACATGTTGTTGTTTGTTTTTTTCCCTCCTAGTAACCAACCGATCGATCCGATAAGTCATTTTCTTATTGGAAACAGCCTCCTTTGAAAAAAAAAGCACTTTTCTTAGAGGAAATTTTTTTTAGGGAATGTGAAAGTCTTTCAATGAAATCCGTGAAAAAATCTGGGCCTTTTATTTTTATTTTTTTTTTATTTTTTTTTTATTTTATTTTATTTTTTTTTTTTTTTAAGGGTATTTACCATGAAGAGAAAACATCAAACTACATAGGGCATCAAATTTTACCATCTAAATAACCGAAGTATTCCGTCATAAAAACCGGATTTTTGTTTGAGTAACCAAACTTTTGGCTAACCATTCAAAAGCCTTGCATTTTGTACCAAAAACACTTTAGTTGTCTGATTCGGAATTCGGTTTCGATGACGAAATTTTTCGATTACCCGGAACGAAAACTTCAGTGTCCCACATGAACCAAAATTCAGCGCCGGTTACCGAAGTTTTTTCCTCTATGCGTGTGAGAAAGTCCATTGCAACTTACACCATACAGACTTAACATTCTTTTTGTCATTTAATTGAGCGCCGCATATAGGCTCTATAGAGCAGAAGCTATGAAAATTATAAACCGGCATCTGATGTGAATCCCAGCATTCCTAGTATGCGAAATTCAGAACGGCTGCACTAGGAAGAACGCCGCAGGAACATTCGAGAGTTGCCAAATTTCCCTTGATGAAACATGTATTTTTACGTCATTCATGCACAATTTCCTTTAAAATTCTCAGATATTTTAGATTAAATTGCGTTCGAAAGTGTCTGAAAATTTTGGAAAAAAATATTCACAATATTTCCAGTAAATTCGGTTTTTATCGAAGGAAACTTGGCAACGTCTGAAGCCTCATACGGCGTTTTTCCTTAGCACGGCAGAGTTGTACTACTGGCCCCGTGCCGACAACTTCTCATTCATCGAGGATACAACGTGAGAGAGGTCGAATACGAATAACGCGAACACCCTTACGTCATACGTAACTCCTTCGCACGGCCCGAAGTCGATCATTTCCTCGCCTCAAAAAAAAACCCTCCTTCGCGAATCTGAAGCGAACCATCGTCCATTACTTAATGTGTCTGATCTTGGCGCACTCGCAGGAAACGATGAGATCACCACCGCGATTTGGACCTGATAACCGGAGGGGCCGGTATACTTCTTCGTTGCCTTATTCGCGATGAGAGTTGGGAACTAGAGCACGAGTGCAATAAATTCATTACACTTCCATTCTGAGCTTCGAAATTGGTTCGGAGGAGGTGTGCCCTATATCAATCGCATTTGTTCCCAAGGGGTATATTAATATGTGAAGCGGATTAGGAGAAGAGATATATCATTGCTTGAGAACATTGTGAGCATATTCCATTCCCCTCCATAGGACAAAAAGCATTGGAACTGAAACCAGTGAACTCATTGAATGCAATTTACAGCAATTTTTTCTTTTACTAAAAAAATAAATGAAAAAGAAGGAGAAGAAAACAATTAACGAGAAGTTCAATGTCTTCAAAAAGAACCTGAGATCACGATTAGATTGGATGGGATTTAAAACATGGGGGACGAAGCCCAAAACACGGAAACTCTAAGGAGTTTATTGTGACCAGTCTTTTACTCAAATTGAACCTATAGAGACTCTGTCCCCCAATGGAGATACGAAAGAACTCTAACCTGAGAGTATATTACACAACCGGATATTCAATTAGTGTTTTCGTCTGGTCATGCATTTTTCGACTCAGTAGAAATTATGATCTTGTTTTTTCTTTTAATAAAGAGCATGTTGAGGAACATAAGTTGGAATATTCTTAATATGTCACCTCTCAATATTTTGTTTTATTTTCCAGATTGCTCTCCTCCTGTCACTCTTCGCCGCAGCCATGAGTTTACCCACGCCAGACCCAAGCTTCTGGCCTAAACAGTGAGTATTATTTTTGTAACGCGAAAGGAGTAAGTTGATCAAATGCACAAAATATATTCGTTCTTGAAAAACAGGTTGTCTAATAAAGTATGTTTTCAAAATAAATTTTTTAGCGTTCATTCATAGAGTCTTTGAGCACCCATAATGTATCATTAATGTTATTTGAGTTATCTAAACAATAAATTTTGACTTACATTAAATGCACTTTAATTATGTTCAACCTTAAACATACCAGTTTACATCATTCAATTTTTATTATACATACAATTCTACAATTTTTTTTTATGTAGACTCACAATGACTTTTTACATTTTTTATGTCTTCGCCGTTGCGCAGATTCTCGATTTAATTGACATTTACGAAGTGAATGATAATACACCTTTCGCATTTTCAGCACTCACTACATTATTCACGTGCCATATGAAGTCCACACCGTCCACAAGCACCATTACCACAAGGTCCCAGTTTACATCAAGTCACATGACCACGGATGGGACTCTCACTCCAGCCATGGATGGGACTGGGATTAGGTAAACACATAAGTTTAATATAGAAAAAAACATAGATGTTGTTAAAATTTGGGACTTTTTCAACATCCGGAATTAAACGATTAAAGAAATGTACAATGATACAGAGCATGATATTCACTGAAAGGTCTGGGACATTATTATAAAAATAGAAGGTAAACATACATTATGTGCAATGATAATAAGAAATTCAATTCTTGAAATTCGGACGAATTCAGAAAACCGTCAATTTAAGAATGGGTGGCTATTTGCACTTTTACTCGTGCGGTTCAATCTTTTGCATATAAAATATGCGGGGGTTCAATTCATAATCTCGAACAAGAATTTCTTTAAAACATTTTACAATTCATTCATTTTCAACAAGAAAAGAAACACATTAATTGGACTGCATTTTGCAATTTGGAACTATGAACTCTGGCTCTTTTGGAAAAACACTTATGTGCATAGGGAAGCTAATAGCACATACGTTGTTTTTAAACCGGGCTAGAATTTGTAGTTCCAAATTGCAAAATGTAGTCCAATTGTGGTCCAAATTGTATGTAAAAAGGTGGTAAAATAACCGATTTATCATCAGCGCAATCAAGCATTATTTTTGAAAAAATTCGGAAAAAATTGCTACTGGGTCATTCCACGTCAACGCAACCAAGGTCGGAACCCGACCCCCTCCGATTTGGCTGAAAATTGGTATACGGGGTCTTTACATCATTCTAAGAAACTAATTTGGAGGGTTTTCCCATCCGACGCCCCGTTCGCGAGATATCGACCCCCAAAGATGGGGTGAATTTTAGTGATATTCAAAAACGCCCGTTTTAGCGATTCTCATTTTCTCGACTTCCCTCTCTTTGACTCTCCATAGCGAGACTCTGTATCGATCCATCATACTTTGAAAGAGTGTTTCTAGACCAATTTTTTATGTAGATTCTGAATATGCCATCAAAATTGAGCTAAAAATTATTTAAACGGCTGTAATTTAGAGTTTTTTAAAATTTACGATTTTTTCGCCATTCAATGTTCAAACTGAATTATCTAAAAAACAGTCTCTCCGATTTTCGATTTTTTTTTATACTTCAAGCTTAGGATATATACTTTCGGTTGATATACTTTTTTCAATTGCCATCGGACGGTTAAGGGCCTAAAAAAATTCAAATAGGCCAAAAACGGCTAAAAATTGGTAAAAAAGGACGATTTTTCACATGTTAATCCAAATATTTCGATAATGAACTCTTCAATTATCGATATTTTTTCCCACTTTACCCTCTAACATGTATAAAATCAGACTATCAACGCTTTCCATACATGCACCGATCGATTAACGGCCTGATGGAAACCGGAAACCGACCGAAAATCCTCGAAATTGACGCAAAAAGACGATTTTTCACACCGTAACCGATACATTCCATGGATTGTAACTGCAATTTCCAATTTTCTCGATCTACTTCAACCTTAAGATGCATACTTTCGAGTAATAAACCCTTACTATAACTTGCATCGATGGGGCACGGATCCAAACGGAAGTGAAAACCGGCCGGAAATGCTAAAAAATGACGGGAAAAGGCGATTTATTGCATAGTCAGGGGAGCATGTGTTCGAAAATTACGTCCCGTTTGCACGTTTGTGATGCAAGTTTACTCTCTTCATTTTGGTCCCTAGAATGAGAAAATCTTTGGTGGACTCTCCAATTTTGATGCCAAGGCCCCAAAAACAAGATGGCGGCCAAAATGGACGCTGAAATTGAAATTTTGGTAAAACGGCACAAAACGTCAAGAGAGGTGTCGATTCTCATGTTTTTTGGATCGTAGATTCCAGAAAAATTGTCATCCAGACCCCTCGACCCACGGAAATGCCCAAAATCCAAGATGGCGGCCGATTTTGGCTCTTTAGCGGCCAAAACGTCAAATGCGGAGCAAAGAGAGGAGTAAACACACTAGATATCTGTTTTCGAGGTCACAGATTCCAAAAAAATAGGAGAAAAAAATATTTCATGCCAAATGGTGCTGATTTGGATCATGCAAAGGCCGAACTCGGCAGTCATTTTGAATAGTGTGTTCAGGAACACTCTAATCGAAATAATTTTCCGGGTCAGTTTCTATAATTAGCATTATTGGTTTTTTTTAAGGTACCCCTGCAGAATATGGGTAAATTTGTTCTCAAATACACAATAAAACTATTCCGATGAGTTTTGACCCACTAAATCTGAAAATTGCGTTTATTATTCCGGATTACCCCTCAATTTTCCGGAAAACTAACCAGGATAATGACCATTATTTCGGGCGGAATCGGCTTTTCCAGAGAATGGAGATGTTGCATATATGAGGAATTTGCGATTCGACTATTGATTCTCTTGTAAAAGTTCGCGAGAAACACGATGGTGCCACTGGTTTTTTCTGAAATTATCTCCCAAGCTCAAAAAAAGCTCTCAAAGTGAGTCCAAAATGGAGGGGATATCCCATCCTACCCTGAGAGTCCATCTCTACATCAAAACAAACCCTCCATGCAAAGATAGGGAGCAAATACATTAGCAGGGTTGCCGTGTTTTCAGTTTTGGAGTCCCCAAATAAAGTGGTAGCCCTGTCAATGTATTTGCTCCCTAGAGTCCCTTTATTCTGAGAATCAAGACAATGTGAATCCATTTCTGATTGTTTCCCGTATTTTAGGCCTCCACAGTGTCACAAACGGGAATAAAGATTACAGTTTCACCGATTGCAAAGATTATAATCTGGAATGGACCGGGGAATTACGGGTTCGGCAAGGAACAAACGGAATGAGGGAAGGAACGAAGAAAGGAATTCGAGAATGGGCCGATCAAAGATTACGAAAAACGTTCAATTTCTGTAATCTTTATTCCCGTTTGTGACTCCATGAGGGGTGTTGTCTTGACTCTCAGTATAAAGGGACTCTATTGCTCCCTATCTTTGCATGGAGAGTTTGTTTTGATGTAGAGGTGGACTCTCAGGGTAGGGCAGGATATCCCCTCCATTTTGACCTAAACTTGAGAGCTTTTTTTGAGCTTGGGAGTTGCTTTCAGAGAAAACCAGTGGCACCATCGTGTTTTTCGCAAACTTTTACGTAAGAATCGACGGTCAAATCGCAAAACCCTCACAAATGCAAAATCTCCATTGTAGGGTGATGGAAAAAAACGGAGGTTTCCGGATTCAGCCCCTCAAAATACGTAGGAATCACCTTAGGTATCTCATCGGGGAGACATGGTTGTAATTTTTTTGCTTGTTAAACAGTGCCATTGCCGGGGAGTACCTGATACTCTCAATTTCGATAATAATTAATATATTACACATACATACAAAGCCGCTTTTATAGCGATCTCTGGCGCTCTGCGACACCATACCGCCTAAGTTCCCGATCCTCCTAAGGCCTTTCAGGGAGTTCACATACCCTCATTTTTCTAAAACCCTGTGTCGCCACCCTTTCACTGGGCATCCCCTTTGTCTCCTCCCAGGAGGAACCCAATCAAGCATCTTTTACGGCAGTCCTTCGTTCGTCATTCTATTGACATCGCCAAACCAGTCAAGCTGTCTGATCATGCTGTCGAATACGATGTCATTTTCGACTCCCATGATCTGACGCACTCTTTCATTGCGGACCCGATCGCTTCTAAAAATTCCTACAGCGACCTCCTCCAGAAATCCATTTCCGTTGCTCTTAGCATCCCCTGTGTCCGTTCCTTCAGCTGCCAAACTTCACTGTCATATGTAAGAATACTTTGGTCTTCGCAATTGAAAATTTTCCTCTTGTTCTCTTTGGAAATCTACGGATCCCGGAGGATTCCATTGAATATAGCTGTAGCCTTCCTTGCTACGATGTTTCTTTCCTTTATCCCTTTATCCGTTCTTCCATCCTGGGTCAACAGAACCCCCAAGGACCTATAGTGCGCCTTTGATCTGCTGCCCATCCTCCAACTTAATGCTATGTTGATCACCAATAGTTTTATTGCGTGAACATATTTACCTATATTACGGCTCTGCTCCGCATTTGACGTTTTAGCCGCTAAAGAGCCAAAATCGGCCGCCATCTTGGATTTTGGGCATTTCCGTGGGTCGAGGGGTCTGGATGACAATTTTTCTGGAATCTACGATCCAAAAAACATGAGAATCGACACCTCTCTTGACGTTTTGTGCCGTTTTACCAAAATTTCAATTTCAGCGTCCATTTTGGCCGCCATCTTGTTTTTGGGGCCTTGGCATCAAAATTGGAGAGTCCACCAAAGATTTTCTCATTCTAGGGACCAAAATGAAGAGAGTAAACTTGCATCACAAACGTGCAAACGGGACGTAATTTTCGAACACATGCTCCCCTGACTATGCAATAAATCGCCTTTTCCCGTCATTTTTTAGCATTTCCGGCCGGTTTTCACTTCCGTTTGGATCCGTGCCCCATCGATGCAAGTTATAGTAAGGGTTTATTACTCGAAAGTATGCATCTTAAGGTTGAAGTAGATCGAGAAAATTGGAAATTGCAGTTACAATCCATGGAATGTATCGGTTACGGTGTGAAAAATCGTCTTTTTGCGTCAATTTCGAGGATTTTCGGTCGGTTTCCGGTTTCCATCAGGCCGTTAATCGATCGGTGCATGTATGGAAAGCGTTGATAGTCTGATTTTATACATGTTAGAGGGTAAAGTGGGAAAAAATATCGATAATTGAAGAGTTCATTATCGAAATATTTGGATTAACATGTGAAAAATCGTCCTTTTTTACCAATTTTTAGCCGTTTTTGGCCTATTTGAATTTTTTTAGGCCCTTAACCGTCCGATGGCAATTGAAAAAAGTATATCAACCGAAAGTATATATCCTAAGCTTGAAGTATAAAAAAAAATCGAAAATCGGAGAGACTGTTTTTTAGATAATTCAGTTTGAACATTGAATGGCGAAAAAATCGTAAATTTTAAAAAACTCTAAATTACAGCCGTTTAAATAATTTTTAGCTCAATTTTGATGGCATATTCAGAATCTACATAAAAAATTGGTCTAGAAACACTCTTTCAAAGTATGATGGATCGATACAGAGTCTCGCTATGGAGAGTCAAAGAGAGGGAAGTCGAGAAAATGAGAATCGCTAAAACGGGCGTTTTTGAATATCACTAAAATTCACCCCATCTTTGGGGGTCGATATCTCGCGAACGGGGCGTCGGATGGGAAAACCCTCCAAATTAGTTTCTTAGAATGATGTAAAGACCCCGTATACCAATTTTCAGCCAAATCGGAGGGGGTCGGGTTCCGACCTTGGTTGCGTTGACGTGGAATGACCCTACTAGGAATATTTTCGGAATGAGCTAAACTTTCTCATAGACAATAGATCATATATTAAGAATTTGGACCCTTACATCAATTTTCACGTTTGCAGGGAAGACAATAGTACTTCCAGATTAAATTTCAGCCGCTTTCTATGCTGGAATTTCTAATTTTAAACAAATGGACTGCTGATTCATATTGAATACTCATAACTAATTTTATCGTTTTACAGATTCTTCGACTGAAGAAACAACTCCAAGACTGTACATGCGCAACCTCAAGTTTGAGATGAGTACAAATCAAAAGATACCAACACAATCACCATTACAAGAAACATACGTTACCATACTCAAGTTCCTAAATACTTTATAGCTCATGAGACCCTCATATTTCATTAAAAAAACAACAGAACCAAATTGTAAAAGCTACATAATGCTCTGAAAATTTGAAATTTACCTTTTTATGCTTGCAAGAGGAAATTATCCTTAATGTATAGCATCTGCCTAACAATTTTAATATTGTATTTAGAATCATTAAATGTCTCTATTCATTGTAAAAATTGTATCTCCTATATTAGGATTTAATTCAATTTTGAAGGAATTAATTTTGGTCATATATAGCAAAACATATTTCATACCTCAATTCTTTCAACTCGCCTGTTCTTGTTACCAAATATTGGAATGCCTCTCTCTGTTATACGTTTTTTTTCTTATTCATAGTTTGACTGATCAATACAGAACATTTCTTCAAAAAATGATTCATAATAAAAAAAAGTCAAAACACGAATCACAGTTATTTTTTTCTTTTTCCTTCTACAAACTTAATTGTTTACAGTAACCTGTCGGCGCAGGTTGCAATAACGCATTCTCATATTTTTTGGATGTTTTATATCGACTTTCTTTTGTTAAAAGTTACAAAAAAAAAAAAAAAAGAATTAAGACAAAATTATAGGGGTAAAGATGAGAAATTGAATATATTTTATAGTAATTTGTTTTCCACCTCCTGATTCCCGGAAAATGTTCTTGTTCCTATTAACTGGCTGAATACCACTTTGAGAGTCTGAATTTTCACTCTCGGAGATAAGATTTCTGTAGACACTCCGAAGATGAAAGTTCAAACTTTCAAAATGGCCATCAGCAAGCAAATAGCAACAAGCACATTTTTCGGTAATCGGAAAGTGAACAACAAATCACTATAACATGTATCCTGATACAGATAAAGCAGACTTTTGGATGAAAACATGATAGCCTCACAAATGAGAGGTTTCATTTCAATGACGCATTCAAAATCCTACGCAAAGCATTTGCCGTAGGAAGTTAAAATATAATACACATTGAAAAAACTGCTAATCTATAGTACTTTAATAAATATGCGATCTTCTTTCAATAAATATTTTAACAATCAATATTACTACAAACACAACTCATTAAGATTGAAGGTGATTATCTTAGCTCAAAAAAATATGGAGATTTACAATAAAAATACAAAAACCAAATGCCTACGTTAATGAGTGCAGTAAACATAAGAAGAGGAGACCTTTTTTGAACATGGCCAGAGTTCGCACGCAAATAAGTTTACACATACTTTTAGACTGTGACAGAAGATCCACCATCCTGATTCTTGCATTTACTTTACATGTAAAAGTGACGTCAGACGATCTTCTGTCGAGTTTAAAAATGCGTAAACGAATTTGGCATGGACTCTACACTGTAGATTCCACAATTTATGGAAATTCAACGCTCATTAATATTCAAAAAAATAAATCAGAGCTGTTTCAAAGCATTTCACCGAAAAAAGAAAAAAAACAATGACTTCCAAATTATACCAAGTACATTCGTGTCTTGGGGGATCTGTATTATTTTCTCTCTATAACTCACAGCAGGCAAGCTGGGATAAAGCCTGCATGACAATGGATGTTTTCATTTTAAATAGTCAACGTAATAACCACTTTTTGTTATCTTTTTGAGCTAAGAGAATCGTCAAGGAACCAACTTACAGACGTTTGAATTTCTGACTGTTCTAATTTTTCCTTGTGTTAATCACTATGACAATAGCAAAATTTAATCTAGGCTCTTGAGTCAAACTGATTTGTAATGGAAAAATAGTAATTCACCGGGACGCAATCACTCATCTGCACAAAAACCGAATTATGGGGTTGCAGAAAATCTGTATATGATCTTTCCCATTCGCGATAGATGTATGCTGAGCCTAGGATGTATTTTCATTTCTAGCGTGCTAGTTTTGTTGCAGAACTCAGTAATTGAAGGCGTCTATATGGCTTCCTATCATACAGATCGACAGTCTGAAGGCATGGAACTGGAACAACCGTAGCAGAGATTGAGCGAGTCTCAATAAAGGAAATTATTTCATTTTGCATTTAATAATTTGTGCTCGGAGTATCCACGGCAGAGGATAATTCTGAGGTTTTCATATTTTTAAGGACACTAATTTTAAAATTGTGGATGTAAATTCCAGTTTCAATTTTCCTGTTTTAAAAGTTTCGTTCAAATTTTTGTCAGAGTGACACTTTTGAGGAGGGTTACTACTGGTACTCTCCTATAAATCCCCCAGCACGTATTTGGGATGGGTTTCGGACCTTTTGGGATATAGACGTGTAAAGTTTAAAGTCAAAATTGTGTGTTCTCAAATTAAAAGAGGAGCGCATTTTTCAATTTAATCATAATTAACAGGGAAATAACATTTCTTAATACGCAAAATCAAAGTGCGACAAGTGGCATCCTTCTTACTCGAAGGCGAATGTAGTGTCACTCTCTATTAGGTCCAATCACATTTTTGTACGCATGAGATACACTTCAAGCCATGCACCACATGGGCGTGATAAGGGACAAGGGACACCAAGAGGGGCTGCCCTCTTCCCCCAGAATCGAAAATAGTATCTTCTGCCCCCCTCCTCCCCTCAGAAATTCTAGATGGTGGAAAAAACCTTCGTCAAGGATATTTTAATCTATTTTAATGTAATTTTGAATGAAAACAGCGTCCACATTTAGCTCATGTTTTCTAAAATTTGTATAATGGAAGTCCCAAAATGCGTCTAAATAAAATTAAAATTTCAAAAATTTTCTGGGTCTGATGAACCTAACAGTTTGTAATTGTTTTATGCCGAAAGTAAGAGAACAGCGAAATTTTTCCGCAGAAATTGATGATAAATCTGCTTCAAGGGAACATCAATAATAGAGTTCAAACATTAAAAATTTTCCGAATCTGTAGAATGTAGCAATTTAGAAGAATGTTTTGTATTGTGTGCTAAAAGTTTAAAAAACGTAACTTTTTCACAGAAATTGATGGAAAACCTGCGTAGTGGCAACCTCAAAATACGTATGAATGGTGTTCAAATTTCAAAAATTTCCTCGGACCGCCTCAAAACTAGGGGGTATTCCATTCTTCCTAGACCTTTCAGTGAAAGAAGGGTAGATCGGTAGGCCCTCCCTAGCAAAATAACCTAGCTACGTCTATGTACCAAGAAGTGAAATTCATCGCGTATTGAATATCTAACAGGAATATTTTATAGCGAATGAGATCATCAGCAACGTACGATTGCGGCAAGCTTTGAATACTAACTACTGTAGATACATAAATGCATTAAATCTATTATCGATTGTGTATGTGTATTGACAGAAAAAATTTGGTAGAGGAGAAGCAGTTGAACATCGAAATGCATGAAACGAAATTTATTTTGTACTCACCAACATAACAGTCATGTTAGCGGCTCTGGTGCTTGCACTAGAGCTGCTATTCCGGACGGTCCCAGCTGGGGAGTATCAATGCAGCATGTTACATTGTAGAGACCGCGCGTTGGTTGATGGGAATCGGCGCCATTTTCGGCTATGTTCCTTGTCATGACTTTATTTTATTGCATACTGTTTTATTGTTAGTCAATGCTATGTTGTGTATTGTATTTTTGGAATCATGGTGATACAGTCAACAATTCAAAACTTGTTTGTGCTTTTATCTCGTGATGGAAAAAATGTACTTTACGTTCAAAATTTGAAAATTTGAATTTTAAAGTTTTCGCGGTTAAGGAAGCTTTAACCACTGGGTTGGAGCTTCCTAGTCATATTACTTGATATCAGCTGATAGCAAACAAAGGTTACCAGGGAAACCGTAAACGTCTAACAACTATCGTGGCCATTGGGGCGATTATTGAAATGATATCGACTGTATGTCGCCGCTTACGACAGGACATAGCCCTACCTTAACTGTGTAATATATCGCAATTCGATATTGTTTTGATTTTTAAAAGGAGCAATTCATTCATACAGTTCCGATTAGTTTTGGCGAACGGGCCCTTAACCTACGGCACTCGGCTCATGGGAATTTTTTAACTTGTCCTGGACGGACTCGTCTGTAGCGCCTCGTTCTTCGTTGTGTGTGTGATTTCGTGAAGAAGTTTCTATGGCAATTTGCTTTTATTTGTGAGCTGTTTTTTCACGGGATTTTTGAATGTTCTGTACGAATAAATTCGGTGAGTACCTCATTTATCCCTCCTTCCAGTAAAATTATTTCAACTTTTCCTTCTCCCTCATTCAGGGATTTAGGGATTTTTCAGGAAATCTACTTTCAACTCTACTTTCAAATCAACTTTTTAACCTCAATTCTAGCTTCGACAATCGAAAACATTTTTTCATCTATATTTTGTAGGCCTTTTTGGCAACACTATTTTCCCCGCAAATAAGCCGGAAATTAAAACGATTGCGTCCTTCGATGTACTTGACATTCAACTGCATTCAACCTGTTAATAATAAGAAATCAACTAATATTCTTTCATTTTATTGGTCTGGATTAGCACTGCTTTCAGAGAGCGCCAAAATTCAAACGAGCCAATCAGATTTAAATATTGCAAATCGCTACATCGAATGACATCATGATTCTTCGTTAAAAATGGCGCTTTTTGCAAAATCTAGGGATTTTTTAAGTATATTTGAGCAAATCTGGGGATTTAGGGATTTTCAGCGAAATCTAGGCATTTTTTTTCTTCCCCGCTAGGGATTTAAAATCGGAAGACTGGCTTCCAGTATCGTAGCGTTGAGCGTCGCTAATGTCGAAATGGAACCTAATGCCGGACTTACTGTAACACCTCCATTCCTCAATTCCGGTGAGGAATACGTCTCTACCCTTAACTCAATATAAATATACAAATTGATAAGTGAGTGCTTTAGTCTCCTGAAAACAGAATTGCGAAACTTAAAATTGGAGAAAAATGATGAGTAAATGAAAAAATGGAACCAATTGATGGGATATGTCGCATGCAATTCTGACACAAAATATGGCGTCTATCGAATCACCTTAACTAAATAAAATAACCAAATTTTCAACTCTCAAACTATCAACTATCAACTATCAAATTTCAAACTATCAAAATTTCCAACAATGACAAAAATGATTGTAATATACCTATAATGTAATGAAATAGACACGCTCTAATCATTTAATTTGTATTACCTTTATGTTATGTACCTACATGTTATACTATTTTTATAATAAATTTTGCCAACATGCTTTTCAATTCAGTCTACAACATTTCATTCCGACGTGGCAATAATGATTTATAATGCCCCTAATCCATTAAAATGAATTACAATAGTAATGCCGCATTATAATGTCGTATTATACATCGCAACGATTCATGTCCTACTGATTATTGATTATTGTAAGATGAATTCTGTTTTCTCTGATTGTATGTTTCATACGTGCGAAGCAAGTACGGGTCACTAGAAACGTGGTTCGTACGGGTGGCTGATGAAATTGATCTTCGAATACCTTTTGATGAGCTAGGGAAATGGAACCATCTGCATCTCATGGACAATAAATAGTTGCCGTAATTAAGGTCATCCCGTGATTAAGGTGCCGTGATTTAAGTCATAAATTCTTCATCTAATTCTTGATTCATCTCCAAAATGTCTGCTAAAGCTTTCATGCGCTTCTCCTTGTATGCATGAATGAGCAAATTGGGTATCGAACAAGCGGACACTTTTTGAAAATTTAGATGATTCTGGACAATATCGTACAGAAGTCCACGAGCTGCAGATAGAACCATTACCTCTAGCTCATCAAAAGTTATTCGAAGATCATTCAACAACCTCTTTGACAAGTTGCAAAAACTTTTCGTTAACAATAGTGCCACACGGTACTAGGAATATTTACTATTTAACGAACCTTATATTTCCCTGACTCAGTCCTAAATTATAGAAGTATGCGTTACTTTTCCAGCAATCCAAAAAAACAATTATACAAAAAACCAATACCTACACTTTCAGATATAAAAATGCAAATTTTTTGCAGCCTCGCTAAACGACTTATCAACCAGAGATTTTTTAGGAAGCGGACCTCCAAAGAGCTTTCAAAATTAAAAGTATACAACAAGTGATAATGCCATGTATTCGCCATATCAAAGCCCAATACACATTTATACACCGGCTACGTAAATCTGCTAAGTTACAAAACATGAATCGACAGTTGTCGGATTGTACATCAATGACAAAATGTGTCTAGGCCCTCATTCTTGACTACAACTACTGCCCCCAGAGCCGCTCTCCGACGCCAATGCGTTGGAGCTTCCTGCTTGTTTTTTTTTTTTTCAGCTCGGCGATTTTTCTCACTCTGCGTTAAAGTCTCCATGTTGGCGTCAGCATGTTGCCATATTTCACTCAATAACATGGTCTTTTTAGAAGGGATGTTAGTGATTCTCATAAATTGAGACAGACTATACGACTATTTTTTGGGTTTGAGGCCTCATCTTGTTTCCTAACCCGGCGTTAAAGTCTCCATATTGGCGTTAACATAATATGTTCTTGAAAATCTGGCTCGAGTTACGTTCCTTTTCAAACACTGCAGTGTAATTTTTACTGGCAAAATAAACACTGTTTCTTTACGTCAATGTACGTGTCTTTTGTTACGGGTGAAATTTACTGGCATCAACTTTTGTTTCTTGTTTTCATTTAAATTTCGGTAGATTCTTTATTCGAATATTTTTGTCTGCACTCTACATGAACCGTTTCCTCCATTTTTCTCAGCCATTCCTAAAAATTCATCATCTCGTATCTACTTCTACAGTTTCTTTCAAATCTACAACTGTACCATCGTATCTTATCTCACCAAACAGCCGGTACGGCGCAAAACGTATATTAGCGCCTACAAGACTGCAGGAATACTTCACGCATTGCGTTAAACACAGTGCGGTCGTCGGTCGGCGCGGAAATCATATCCGCGCCTACAATAGTGCAAGAATACTTCACGCATTGCGCCAAACCCATTGCGAGTGCGGTCGCCAGAGCAGTCGGCGTGAAACGCATATGGACAATTTTAAATATCCAATTTGACCTCCAAAAAACTAAAAATTCAACTTGATTATTTTGGACCGAGGAATTGTTTTCCTAGCCAAGTATAGTATCAGGCTTCAACATTGAATACGGGCACCTGTTTTACAGGTATCTTTTTCTTTTATTGATTTTTGTAGATCAAAACCCTTCATATAAAGCTTCTCGAATTAAATCTCGTCACCGTTGGGTTTAATTAATATAGTTGTTCTGGTGGCCGATTGCAGCATGTTTTCGCAAAGAAACCTGTATATTGATTTTCCCGCATTGCCTTCTTTTAGAGCCAAGTTGATGAGACTAAATGACGATTCAGGTAATTTTTGTGCCAACATTGGAGCAAAAATTTTAGAAAAATTTTAAACCTCGAGTGAAATATATCGATGGGAAAAGTCTAACATAGTGTACATCCGTTTCAATATCTCCGATCATATTGAATTTATTCAAAGCAATCAAACCAAAATATTTCATTGAACTTTCTGTGTGAATATCTTTGAATAAGTGAGAAGAATCCATACAAAAATTTCAAGAAGAACTGTTGGATGTTTTTTTATTTAAAAAAAAAAGGTAAAACTGAGGCAGAAATTTGCAACATCGCAATTGGAAATACACTTTCCCGAGTTTAACCATTAAAATGAAGACTTCTAATATACTAAACTTCCTCAAAGCTGAGTAGGGTATGCTAAAAACTTCTTACCGTTTTAATTCTATTTCGGTTTTAAATTAGGCGTCCCGTCTAGGGCTAAAATATTATTTAAAAACCTCTCGACACAAAGGTGCCAATATTTGCGATTGAAATTCGGCAAATTTAAAGATTTAAATTAAACATCGGCATCAAAGGTCCCTTCACCCTTCGAAAGGTCGCATATTTAAAAACCATATGGAGGACCGTAGAGAAGATGCCTCATCCAAGTAGGATGTCTGTTCACCCATGCAAAGCGGCGATGATTGGGTTATGGACTCAGCACTAAACGTTAACCTTGAGGCAAATCAATACTTTTCTTGAGAAATATGCGACCGCGGTTTCCGTCGCATTCTATTTTCCTTCCTCTTTCTTCGTTTCTTTCTTTGAGTAGTTCCGTAGTCTCGCGATTTGTATTTCCGACAGCAGTCGGCATGAACTTCAACCAAAAATGATCGTATTCTCCTCTTCCTGAATTCTATTCGTTTTGTAATTGGACCTATTCTAATCGTTAAACGTTGGTTGTTTTCCGGAAAAAAAATAATATTAGCTGGATGTTTTTAACGCCTGTATGCGTGAATGAGAAAATCTTCATGTAATATTGCAATGCTTTTTGTGATGATACATCAAACTTCACTTACCTTGAAATGGACCACTAGACAAGGTACGAATTTAAGCATTCTGATACATGCTCCTTAACCAAAATTTCACGTAAAGCACGATTTGCGCAACGAAAACTAATGAAACAAAATCCAAACGAAGATATTAACATATTTATTTCACATTGGTTCCGAGGAATTTGAACTGCCCGCTGACAAGAAACTCAAAGCTCTACGTGAGCCAAATCGCGCACTACAACGGTTTCAACAAACTTCTCAATCTAGTAATGTTCATTTCCCACCATGTGTTGTTCAAACTATAAGCAATTTGCTACAGCTGAGCCAAAGTGTCAAGATTGAGGTCGCCAGACTTTTATATCGCAGAGACTGTCATGATAATTTTTAGTGCACGATGTGAATCACGCAGAGCATTGAGTTTTCATGAGCGGGTGGTTTGAATTGACGCATCAAGAATCATCAAATATCTTTGGAAGGAGTTGATTTCGGTAATTTTCGTTGTGCGCGTCGTATTCTACGTAAAATTTTAATTAAAAAACATGTATCAGAATGCTGAAATTCGTACCTTGTCTAGTGGCCCATTGTTTTATAGCACCTCAACCGCCTCTACAGTCGCCAGCAATATTCACATCCACACAATTAAAAAATGTATCTGTATTAAAGGGTTGAAAATCATCCTAGGTAAATTAATGCATATTATTCATGAGTCACGAATACAGCCTTATTTTTGTGAAGATAAATTGATAAAGGATTGGTTAAAAATTCGTTTATCTTCGAATAAATCGGTGCTAATCGAATCGTCGCTCCTCTAATGTATGTAAGGACGTATCTCGATTTGCGCTTGAGCCCTTGCTCTCCATGTAATTCTATGCTTGCCGGGGCTCAAGTGGAAATGGATATACGTCCTTACATAAGAGGGTGATTTGCTCTTTATAACTCTCCCTTTTTACATCTTGATCATACAAATTGTTAGCTCTAGAGATCTACTAAGCCGATATTTAACATGAATTTGGCAACTATGAGTAGCTGACTAGGTTTTATAAAATTACGCAATCAAATTGTAAATTTTCTCAATAAAACGGGGAGAATATTAATCGTGCGGGATTTCGAAATGAACTGGGTCGATTTTTGTGGAATTTGGGGCTACTGCTGGTGATAAACTCGAGATGAGTCCGCTTTCTAAATTTTTTTGAAGTAAGTCCAAAGAGGGGCTTCTTTACGAATGCGGTGTGCCCTTGTGCGTTTCCTTTAGTTTAACATGCATTAAGGGCCTTGGATGAAAAAGCGCATAAGTGCAGTTTTTGCTGTTTCAAACGAAAAACGTGACTTAATATTCAAAATTACATATGGAGCCTTATTACGGAAAGGAAGTGTAAACTTACTATTTGATGCTTTAAAGTTGAATTTTAGTTGTTAATTTTTCGCAAAGTATACTTTCAAACTAGTTTTAGTTGAGTTCATGGATATCACGATGTTTTCAAAAACTGCACTTAAGCTCCTTACGCGCGTCCTCCAAGACCCTCAAGTGGACTGCGTGAAGCAGAAAGGAACCAAGCCACACCAGCTATTGCCAAATTTAATTAGGAAATTTAATTTTTTACATTAAAACCGATGTGTGGATTTTTGTGCGGATTTCAGTGACTTTTCTGCCTAGTAGGAAGAAAATACCTTAAAGTTTTAGAGGCATCCGCACAAACCATTCTTTGTAAAAAATTAAATTGCCCAGTTAAATTTGACAATAGCTGATGTGGCTGGGTTCCATTCTGCTGAACGCGGTCCAACCATTAGGAAAACTTTTGGCTTCTCGTGGTAGACTTAAAATTTTAATTAAACGGGATTCCTACTGATCCTTTCGCGGATCTCAAATTCAACAATCCCCGTAATTGGTGGATTGTGACTTGCAGCTTCTTCGACATGAAAACAAACCGAGGGATTAATCACCCGCATTCGATCGATTTCTGTTTGCGGAGAGCGATTGTGGGCTCGTTACACAACAGAACACCTGAGAAAAACCTAATGTCGTCTACGGCAGCGGTATGACATGGCGATGGAGTAGGAAAACTCAGCGTTTTTACTCTCGAATTAAATCATTGTGTAACCGTCACTTCAATACAGGGCAAACTTCTATTTTGTATTTTTTATTTTATTTTTCTTTACACTCACATTGTTCGACGGCGCCCTCAGGTTAGTCACACCGTTACGCAACGACTCCTTTTTGAACCAGACCCAATTACTCCGGTGCTACCTTGTCACTCCTCTCGACGCTAATAACCGCCCGATGCCGGTCAGAGGTAATTCACCGCACAATACTCTCCTGTGCTACCCTACTCCATCATTCGTACCCGCTAATGAGTCATCAGTTAGTTATGGTCTCACATTGAAAAAAAAGCAAAATAGGAAAAACACACGTTGAGTCAAATGGACCGAGTTCATCAGAAAGGCACCAACCCATATTTTCGAAGAAATTGAGTTAAGAATGTTTTTGAGTTCCACTAGTCGTATGTATTCCCCTGTCAAATACTCAAAGTTTAGGAACAAAATTGTTCCATGCAAAGAAGGGGTTCAAGTTCATTTTCTACATTGAGCCTTTTGGAGAAATAAAACTTCAAACCTCTTTTTCTCAGTTTCAACTTTATGTGGGTTGGTTTCTTTCTGTTGAACTTGTTTCAAATTTTGTATACTGGGTAGAAAATTATCAATCATCAATTTTTTAAATTCACCAAACCAGTAAACCAATTAATTCCTCCGATTTTGAAATTCAGAATATCCGATTAATTTTTAATAAAATACTACCTGAAATGTATTGACGGACATTCTTTGTCGGATCTTATAGGTCTTCTGGGAATATATCGACGGTGAAAAAACCAGACCACGTATCTCGGTTTGCAACGTTATAGACTCCCTGACATATTATATTTTTAAATGGAAAACTACTCAAAGTCAATTCTTCAAAATGTGATTTTTCTTCTGTGTCGGAAAACTTCAAGGAACTACCGATATTGATTTTTTCTCCTTAAAAAAAACTAAAATGGGAGTGGGGATTTTTAGACAACGCAAACGAGATACGTGTTCTGATAGTTCGTCGATATGTATTATCTCTAATGCTTTCAGCAACTTTTTTTTTTTTTTTTTTTTTTTTTTTTGTAAACTTTGCAGTGTTCGATAAAATTATATTTTTTACAATTTTGCTTCTTATTCTAATTGATCAGTAAAACTGAAAATAGTTGTGCTTCCGTCAATATTTACGTTTAAGTTATTGAAAATTTGAGAATTTTTAGATAAAATTGACGATTTGCCAAGCATTTGACAAACTTCCTGATTTGACCAAGGGTCTTTGACAAAATAGGCGAGTAATTTAAGGCTATATTTTTTAAAAATGCTTCATGTGATATCAACAAATTATCCTCTGTTATTGGTTGAATTATACTGCTCTCAGCGTGTCAGCCCCTATATGTATCTAATCAAGGTTTATCTCATCTGTAACCATGGTTTTAGAGGTAAAAAGTTCCAGTAAGTGCTTTCATTTAATTTTATGATAATAATTTTGATCACCATGAGAATGAATGTTTTTATATTTTACGTGCATTATGTCTGAGAAAGCTGCAGGGGTAATTTCGAGCGAATGGGCGCGATCAAATATTTCAGAAACAATCACGTTTCAACTATTCAAACGGTTCATCGATATGTAAATAAAACGAAGGAGTTACAAGTTTAACTTGTTTTCTATAATCATGATGTTTTTACAAGTGACATTTTTGTGCGCAGTATTTAAACATACCTACAAGACTTTTTCGAGAGTAAGTTTTTTCGACGATATGAAAGTACAAAAGTAAGAATACTTAAATAAACTTAGAGTAAAACCTTAACTACTTAAACTAGACCTATTTGACAACAATTAGAATTTAACAATACACTAAATAAGACAAAATTGGAGGAAGGTACAAAAACGGTAACGTAATTCACAATTAAATCACAGATCAAGTCTTTCCATAAAGTTAATCTTCCTTGATTCATCATCATACTCCTTCGCATTCACTCGAACATGATACTTTTTCAAAGATATTGTATTTGCCTAATGATCCGTTAAAATTGATCAGCTGATACGGAGATATTGTATTATTGAAGCAATTATTAAATGACTAGCTGGACGCAGTGAAAACCGTCAGCTAACCTCGTGTCTATGGCCTTGCAATGGAGCTTTGGCTCCTATCCTCAACTATACTGCGCCACCTCATGTTTATCAAATATTGAAAGATCTAATTCAAAAGGGTCTTTGGCATCAGCAGCTGCGCCATCGTAGAATTTACTAAGTCCTTCCGCTGGTGGCGTCTTTTCGTCTTGTCTGTCGGTGGCACCCTCAGTGAGTCGCGAGTAGTGTCCGTGATGTCCACCACCGCCGCCGCCGCCATGCACACCATGGTGATGACCATGAGCCAGATGACCGCTGTGTTTGTGGCCATGGGCATGATGTCCCTGATGCTTGTGGTGATGACCATGAGATCCGTGATGCTTGTGGCCATGTCCAAGATGTCCACTGTGTCCGTGACCGTGGTGAGCTTGACCTTGATGCTTGTGGTCGTGGGCAGCGTGACCGGCGTGGTGGTGGTTGTGCTGACCGTGCAGCGCATGTTTGTGCGAGTGTCCGGCCGTCCCGTGATGTTTGTGGTGATGTCCGGCTTGACCGTGATGCTTGTGATCGTGCTCCGCGTGTCCGTGATGTTTGTGGCTGTGTCCGTGATGACCCTCGTGCGAGTGGTGATGTCCGTGCTGTCCATGGTGCTTGTGTCCGTGTCCGTGGTGACCTTCGTGCTTGTGATGATGGCCGGCGGATCCGTGGTGCTTGTGGTCGTGGGCGTGGTGACCGTGGTGTTTGTGATCGTGTCCGTGGTGACCGCTGTGTTTGTGGTCGTGTCCGTGGTGTCCGGCATGTTTGTGGTCGTGGCCATGGTGTCCGTGGTGCTTGTGGTCGTGGCCATGGTGACCGTGGTGCTTGTGGTCGTGTTCTCCGTGACCGACGTGCTTGTGGATGTGATCGACGCGACCCTCGTGGATGTGTTTGTGGATTACCTCTCCTTTGTGGAGGTGCTCGCCGTGGTGACCTCCGCCGCCTCCTCCGCCGCCGCCGCCGCCATGTCCATGGTGGTAGCCCGCGAAGGGTTGAGCATAGTGGCCGCCTCCTCGATCCTCGTTGTCGTCCTCGTAGCCGCCATCCGCGTCGAAGCTCGTGTATCCGCCGACATTGTCACCTTTGCCCGGGTGGAGCACTTGATACTTGGTCAGCGTCGGCTTCGTCCCACTCGCGGAGGCTATCTCAGTCACCGTGTTTCCGACTTTCTTTATGCTGAAATCATAGAATCTGTGTGAGTGTCGATCATTAAGAATTACTGGCGGAAATTGAGGTTTCTTGGGATACCAAAATCTTAGGCATGAGAATTTTCTTTTAGGAGTCTGAACTAATAAATTCCTACTCCTTCTGATAACCTTTTTATTTAAAGATTTTTTTTCTGATTTTTAATAGAAGGAAAGAGAATGGTACATTCGTTGTTGCGTTTTCTACTTGTTGAGTTTTTTTTTAAATTATTGAGACTGAATCATGAAAAATGTCGTCGCTGCTTTACATAAAGACGTAAATCAATTTTTGCATGACCCTTATAGTCTGTGTTTTTAAAACTCAAGCAGGAATGGACACGTCCTTGCGTCACACAGTGGATCGAGTCAATTAGAGAGATCGGGCATGACATTTTTTACTAAAACTGCAAATTTTGATGTTAATTTCGTCACATTTTAAACTTCAAGAGATGCTTTCAGAAGGAAATTTCACGAGGAAACCAATAATGGAACCCTTTTTAGAACATCAAAATTTCGTATAAACGGAGTTATGAGCGTTTAAAGTTTCTGAATTGTGTCCAACACCTCTTATTGACTCGTTCCATTGTGCGTCACCGGAGCGATGATTTGTGATGATACAGAATTAAACTCGAGATATCAGAGAATCAATATACCAAAGAGAAAAAGGAAAGTGAGTGTTAAAATTCTGAGGAGGGTGCTTCAAGTGAACTCTTCAGTAATGTACAAATTTTGGAAATTTGTTTGA
Source organism: Bemisia tabaci (assembly GCF_001854935.1). NCBI lineage: Eukaryota > Metazoa > Arthropoda > Insecta > Hemiptera > Aleyrodidae > Bemisia > Bemisia tabaci. The sequence goes on along the minus strand of NW_017549038.1, from coordinate 2,350,919 downwards.
TTTTCAATATCTTGCGGGGAATATTCGGTCAAAATGTTCAAATTTGTGCGTGGATTATCAATTGTTAATTTTAAAATATTGATAAAATGAAACTGTGTTAAAATCGTGAAAGAAATGAGCACTTACTCTTCGGCGGACTGAGCCTGCGGCAAAGCCTCCGTCCGACATAAGAGGACCAGGGAGGATATTGCTAATCCTATTAGCTGGAAAAACATAAGAAAGAATGAATTATTTATTCATCAGCTGGACTTAACATTTACACAGTTGATTATGCATATTCTTCAATCGAGGGTAAGAAAAGTTTGTACGTTATTATTTTGCGAAAAAATATTTAGTCTCATTTTAATCGCAAAAAATTAAGTGAAAGGAAGATTCCATACCTCCTCAAAAAAACTATTCGGGAGAGATAACATTGAATTTTGAGATTAAAGTGCACGCCCGAATATTTCCGACATGATTTTATAAAATTTAATTTAAATTCCTGTCAATTTTTTGGTCAACCTACGATCAGGGACAAAATTGAAATGGTCTCAACAGTTGCCATAATCAGATGCGGCACGCAGCCCCCACTCCCCCCCTCTCGATTTTTGCAAACGTGATTATTCGTTGCAATGGAAACAGCATGAAGCAAACGGTTTAGGTGTAATATTCACCGTATGTTTAAAAACAACTGATGTGCTATTGACTTACGTCAGCCGTGGATGGTTGTTGCGAGTGTTTAGTCTTATGACCGTCGCGAGCCCTTTCTCAATGTTTTATGTACGTGTCCCTTCTCAACGTATGGTGGCACCATAGAGTACATTGAGTCGTAATGTCAATAGGAAAGCTGGCGCCACGTTCTGCTCGACGAATTCCGAGCCCTGTGTGCGCTGAGCTTCGGTCACTTTTTCGATACATGTTCGATCCAAATGGTGGTGTGGAATACGTGGTAATTCCTACCTATTTTGTTTACATTGGATGACCGGGTACCCTTGCATCGAAAAGTGACCCGGCGTCACACAGGGATCTCAGAATTCGGGACCTAGAAAATGCTTCAAATTGGCGCCAGCTCTCACACTTACATTACGATTCTATGTGCCCTATGGGCGCTTTTCCAATACGGTTGAAAACAGACATTTTCTAAAAGAATTGAATGCAGATGTATCTGATTTGAGTAACGTTATCTAATAGCTGGGTTCGTTTAATTTCTCATCCGGAAATGAAAAATGTTTCCCAGTTGCCAGGTGAACCAACGTTGAGCGCGAGTGCACGGGTCAGGGAATTCAAGGACCCACGACGATTTTGGCAAAAACGATATTGCCGACAGTCTGACTGAAAATCGCGAAAATTCGCGCGATTTCCCACGAGTCATGGTCACTGGGAAATACCCGAGAGACGTGCCAGTGCCGGGACAGTGATCCCGGGACCTTGAAGTAATTACTATCAGTCGTCGTTTCGACACTCCGAACATTGCAGTTTCTGTCCTTTCCTTCTCTCTCCCTTCCTCTCCTGTTTTCGCTGCCAATGACACCATTCCACTTGGGCTGTTTCATTTAAATTTTCGTTCAGGATATCGGAGGGAATCAGATGATTAACCGTGATGTGCGCCCGGAGCGCGTTTTGTAACGGCCGACGAAAATCGGGCCCGCCGAGATTGAGCAAACGTGGTCAACCATCGTTACGGCAACGTTGAAAAATATTGCCAAATTCGGATAATTTTCGCTCGCCATAGCGCCCGCCTTGAATTATCACCATGAGTGGGCTTCCACACTCACACCGTGTTAGGACTTATGCGCGAATAGAAATGGCGAAACGAAAATTTCACTGATCGACCCCCCGGAATTTTGACCAACACGCGCTCACAATGATTAAAGAACGGTCAGGTTTTCCATAACCCCTTTCATTAGCGTGGACATTCCTTGCGACACTCACGCATGCATACTTTCTTCGTGTGCAGGTTGCGTGTGGCTTGCGCTTTCACGGTCCGGTGTTTAATGCGTGCCGTGAGAATTTCGAGCTGTGCGTTACTAAACGCATTAATTAAGATGCCAGTGCGTGAGGACTTCGATACTATTTCGGAGCCCTCTGGAATGCGCGGATATTGAAACGTGCAAACATAGTATATCCTTGGATGACATCATGTATTACTGAATCTGGATGAAAATAAGTAGTAGTCGAGAGATATTGCACTTCATCATTCCGCAGACTTATTGGTGTATCCGTCGAAGGCAAACATAGTCAAATCAGACTTTTTTTCAAATGCCTAGACGGACAGTCAAATTTTCAGAGTTTATGAGGTTTCTTATATGCTTTCATTGAGACCTCTCGAGTTTCTAATATTTTAAGAGTAAAAATTCATGAAAGTGCAGCCTGCCATTGCATTTCCCGCTTTCAAAATGATCCTCATATTTTCTCAATCGTCCAAATTGTGAAAACTATTTATTTTATTCAATGCTGTTTATTTTGAGATAAAGGCGCATTGAAGGACTAGAAATAACTTATTTATCATTTTATGCGGAAAATTTGTACAGAGAATTCCTTCCCACATGATCAGAGAATTATTTCGTCTACAGTTGGCAACATAATCAGAATCACAGATTAAGAAAGAATATTTGCCTATTTGCCTAGGCATTTAACCAAATGTCTGATTTGACAATCAGCCTGCGACTTATCCAAACTTTGGAATGAGCCTTGTTATCCATACAGCGACATTGTAAGTTTGCAACCAACTATATCCGTTTGCGATGTTGCAGACCTCCTGTCTGATTTTTTGGATTTGAGCGAATGTATCTAAAGTTTATATAAATCACGACGGTTTAAAGTTATAGCTGCAACTTATCAATTTTAAGTTCATATTTACGAGAAAGTCGCATAAATAGTATTATGCATCTGCATTGCTTGTTGACCCTTCTCTGCTCTCGAAAATTTCTCATTAAACTCTCATAATGTTTTGTGAAGCTACGACCATCCTCGTCTTACGTTTCTCTGTGAATGGATTGTATACGCCAGACCCATCTGAAATATCATTTCTCATCATTTGTGTGAAGCAAACTGAGAGAGCAGCTGTCAACTTTCTGCCAGCCAAGTGATGGCGTGAAAAATTAATGATACTAAAAACGTAATATTTAAGAAACTGACCACCGGTTAGCGATTTGATGGAGAATGGCTCATAAAAAATAAATTTACGAGCTTAAATTACTATCAGTGACCGTTTCCGTACACATTCAATTTCACGCGTCGTTGCGTTTTCAAGTATTGTAAAAGACATTAGCGCTTCATCGAATATTTAGTAGAACAGTCTGATCACGATGAGTTTAAACTCTCAGGATCAGTTTTCATTTTTCATCGAAGAGCGCGCAGTTTATGAGGAAGGCTTCATAAAATTAAAGACGTCTAATAAAAAACTTTCCTCTAACTTCAATCACCTGCTTCTCTTCGTTTACGGATTTCATTCTCACTATGATTGAAGTCCATTTTTCAGAACAAAAATAGAAAAGAGCCATAGTGAAAATTATAACTTATGCCAAACCTCAATTAAAACTTTCAATTTGTCAATTTTGATACTCTCAACAGCAAACAATAAGAATGTTTTATACATAAATCATGAAATCCATTCACATGATTGCCCAAAAGCCTACGCTACACGCACCAATATTCAAGAATATCTTCCTTCAAAAACTTACCCTTTACGCTCTGATGACCCAAAAGTAACTACCAAACGTTTAAAGCTCTTTAAACAAGTAAATCTCAAAATAGTTAATTTCCTGATATCCGACGTAAGTAGCCTAGTTGCTGATTGTCGTATTTAAATGACTAACTAATTACCTACATGCATATTAACTGCATATTCTGTGAGGCACAAAGGAGAATTTGCAGGTGTCTGAAATTTGAAGAATTTCATGTTGAAGTGCGGAAACTACTATTTGAACTGGACACGTGGATACCATTAGTTGATTAATCCAGTATTTATTGAAGGAGATGTGACGAAAATATCTAATTTGCTAAAATACACGCGATTTAATGGGAAATGCCGCCAGATGACGTCAGAAGGCGGTGTATTTTCTCACTTTTAATTCAATTTTTAGACTATTTCCCATTACAGAAATAAAAGTATGAAAAATACTGCGAAATCAGCTCTTTCAGCACTCTCAAACGAAGCAGTAAAAAATTTGCGTGCAAATTCTCCATTATTCTTAAAAATCACTAGAAATTTCACGTTTCGAACCGGAGACTTAAACGCTGGAGTAAGAAAATAGAAGCGAAACGATGTATTAAAAGACAAAACCATATAGGCAAAATGAATAGATTCGCGAAATGGGAATGATAAAAAATGAGCAATAATCAGGGCAAAGACCTTGCGGATGCGTTGAAGACGAGTTATATCAGAGCAGTCAGCTGAGAAGTAACTCTCATTTTCAAGGTGGGTATCCTCCAAACATCTCGGCTGCGCCGTTTGTTGGTCAAGTTCATTGTCGAAGTGAAAGGGAACTGAGATGCTGGGATGGCTCCGGTGCAATGACCTTTTAACGGTGATTCACAAATGGACGTATTTCTGCCAAACGGAACTATGTGCATTAACACATGAGCCCTGGGACCCATAAGAATATATGCATAACAGGGCTCACGTCGTAATGCACATAGTTCGTTTGACAGAAATATGTCCAAATGATATTTGATCGATCAAAAAAGTAAACGATTTCTCGATCGATGGAATTACGTCGTTTGTTTATTGTTCAGTTCCACCTATCACACGCTCCCCGTAGTCAAGATTCGCATTATACAGCCCGGCTCCTAAGTAGATATATTTTAAGGCGCAGACCCCATAAGGATTAGACCTGATATTTGATTTTTTATTGTTGATCATCTGAAGCGCGGGATTTTCAATTTTTCCACGATATATTTTTCTCTCTGTAGAATTTGTTTTTCATTTCGATTTAAGAATGTTAAAAACGCGTGAGAAATTTTCCGTCCAAAAAGTTCCGTACAGTTTCGTTGCCAACAATAGATCTCAGTGAACAGCTTGCTCAGTATAATTTCGTCAAGTGCGACGCTTGAAACACATGTGAGTGACAAATTTACTAGGTCTAATTTTCATAGTATATTCTAGGTCTAATCCTCATTGGGTCTGAGCCTCAAAACATATCTACTTGATTCCGCACGATTTTTTTTATTTTTTCTTTATTTTTTGTCTCTTTTTCAGATGGGCGTACTCATGCCAAAAAGAACGATGTTTCACACAAAACTTATGCACATAGTTATTTTTAGTATAAATACTTCCAAGTAATGTTCCAGGGAACATTTGTAGCGTGAGTAATTAAATATCCTCTTCTCATCTGCAATTTTGCAGAAATGAAGATGAAATATATCAATGGCTCATTAGCTTGCTTAGAATTTGTGTTCAAGAACAGAATTTGTGTGTTACACAGTGTAATTATCCCCATATCATACGGAAAAATGGTGGATGGATTTGATACTCATCGATTTATAAATACTGGAAAAATTTAAAGGTTTAAATTATCGCTTAACTAACTGCGTGCAGCCCTTGCGAGAGATATTGTATTAGTTATGACATTCCTTCCATGATAAGTGAGTTGTGTGCGAACGTTTAATGTAACTGCCACAACTTCCATCTACTTCCCCAAACTATCGATAATATAATTGGGAATCAATAATGATGGTCTAAGAGAATCGCTGAAACTGTCCCAAATGAATCGCGGTTCCTGTTTGGAGAGAATAATGATTATAAAATACTAGGGGGTCCGTTCCCTGGCCGCTACGCGGCCCAACCCCCGGGGCGCTGCGCGCCCCCTAAGCCCACTTCGTGGCCAGCGAAATCGTTGAAATCGCCCGGACGAAACAAATTGAAATTTCTTGAAGTAAATTAAGAATTAAAAAACAAGATACGTAATCAACAACTGAAAGCAAATCAAAAATTAAAAAGAAGATACCTCATCGACAACTTAAAACAAAAATAAATCACATGAACCAAATTGAAATCGACTACTCTCAACCTAGTAAGAAACTTCAAAAGAAAAAAAATACAGTATTATTAAGAATTGAAAAAAAACCTCAATCAACAACTAAGAATGAAATAATAAGAAGCTGAGGACGAAAGCCAACTATGAAGAGAATAAAGAGAAAGAAAGGACAGAGGCTAGAGTCAACAATAACGCAAAGGGAGATCCACCGGGATTCTCACACCCCCGTCCCCATCGCCAGCCCCGGAACTTTCGGACTCCAAGCCCGGAACGGAGCTTTTTCTACAAAGCTCGTAAGTATAATTTTCGCAGTTGAGTTTTTTTTTTTTCGGTGAAGTTTTTTGACTTTCAAGAAGCCCCAAGTGTCCGATATTGATGAACGAAATGCTCAAGCGTGATGAAGAATTTTGAATTTCCAACTCCTAAACTGAGTTCCAAACAAACTTAGATTAACCTTTTGAACATTTTTCGATCAGTTTTGCTGAGAATTACGTTTTTCCTCTATCTAGGTGGCATTCAATTCGTATTCATATTCGACGTCATTACAAAACATCCTGTCTATTATGGTTATTTTAACTGGATGAAGAAAGAGAGGCTTCCAAAAGAGATACTTTTTTGCTTCATTCGTCAAACATTTTTGAGAGGGGAAGGAAATGTAGCCCTGTGAAAGGATGGTGACAAATGAGATGAGGAAGTGTCATTTCTCAGAGGGGCTTTGGGTAAATAGTGGACTGTGGTGGTTAGGTGTCGCAGAGCGCTAGAGAGTGTTTTAGAAGTAGCACCTATTTACCATTCAAACATCCTTCGAGAGTAAAAAGTCCTTTAGGTTCGGTTTTTTACATATTTGGCTCTAAGAATCTCCCGGAAAGGTCTAAAAGTGGAGGTGTGAGTGACTCTGAAATGGACCGCGTTAAGCAGAAAGGATGCAAGCCACATTAGTTATTGCCAAATTTAATCGGGCAATTTAATTTTTCACGTGGAAGCGCTTGTGCGGTTTTTTTTGCAAATTTCAGTGAATTCTCTATATAGTGCGAAGCAAATTCCATAAAATTTTCTGAGCAGTCCGCAAAAACATTTTCTTGTAAAAAATTAAATTGAACATTCAATTTATGCAACAGCTGATGTGGCTTGACTCTTTTCTGCTAACCGCGGTCCAAATGGCAATAATCCCTCAGTATAAAGAATCTACAGTGAATTCAGGAGTAATTGCTAGGAGAAAGATTTTCAACCGTAGTACACCCCACATAATTCGCGTAAAAATTACAAGAGCACAGAACGGGGCTAATCCAATATTTGACACGCGAATACATTAGCGGGCACAATTTGCCCCAGTTGCAATTTCATAGATGGCGCTCGGTGATGAATGGAGCGAGAGACAAGAATTCGTGAGTGTGTGTGTATTTCACCCTATCATGAATACACGTAATTCCATGTGTGCCTAATTTAACAATTGCAGTGGCGGGCAGACACACGGGTGCCAGGGCGAGGACAATCACTTAACGAGAGCCGGAGCCGTAAAACGCAAACGCGGTGGATGGTGCAGTTCGGAGCGTTGGCGCCGGCGTCGGTCGCGTAATTCGCTCGCTCGCTGCAGCCGCGGTATTTCACCATTGCATAAAAGCCCGGGCTCAGTTTTGTCGCGGAATGGGAACGCCTGGGAATTCGATTCACTTCCTAAAAACATCAGTCTTGTCTTTCGTCCGTCAATAACCTACTTCTAAACTCAAACATGACGTCGCGTCAAAGGAAAATTGAGGCGCGATCGGAAAAAATCAAAGTCCCGCGAGACCAAACCAAAAGAGACAAATAGAGTATACATTTGAACCGTGTTAAGTAGAAAGAAAGGAACCAAACCACATCAGCTATTGCCAAATTTAACTAGGGAATATTATTTTTTACAAGAGAACGTTTTTGCGGATTCTTTTGAAAATTTGAAGGAATTTGCTCCGTACTATGCAGAAAATTCACTGAACTTTGCACAAAAATGCGCACAACCGTTTTCGTGTAAGTAAATTAAATTGTCCGGCTTTTGCCAATAGCTGATGTGGCTTGGTTCCTTTCTGTCTAACGTGGTCCATTTTATAATAAATTAGGAGCAAAAATGTCTAACCCACCCGTGGAGACACTCATGTGTGTAGAGAAGTTAATGGTACATACGTCGTTTCTAAACGATGTAAGATACAATAGTTTCAAATTGCAAAATGCAGTCAAAATGTGAACGTCAGTAAAATGAGTATGTAGCAGGTGAAAAAAATCGCGGTATGAATGTTCCAACTCGCCGCTCAACACTAAATGAAGAGGTAGGTTAGCCCCTAAAGACGATGGTGCCTGGAAAATAAAAGCTCCAACCATCGTCAAAATACTAAAGGAAAGACTATTTTTCCTTTACTGCCGTGATAGCGAGGAGAGCAGTAAGTGAATGCTGGGATGAACCTCGAGACCTGTAAAAGCACGTGCTAACCATGGCTCGTAAAGAAATGCACTTACTGCTCTCTTCGCTATCACGGCCGTTTAGGCCACACACAAATCGTGACTTTACCGTCTTGATGACAGATAGGAACTTCTATTTTCGGAACTTCAGCCGTGAATCATGATTTCTACGCTCGTTGGCTAATGGACAACATATACAAATATATGTTTAAGAAAAACATTATTTGGATAAGGGTGTATTGAAAATAATGCTAAATTCAAAGCTCAATAGCCAGCAATAATGTAAAATGTTGTCACCACTTAGGGCATATATCGTCCCTTGGCTGACATAAGGGCGTAACTGCATATCAATACGAGCCCGGAAAGCATTGAATTGTATGGGCAGTGGGGTTCATTGCTGAGTGTAGTTACGCCCTTATGTCAGGAAGGCGACGATATTTGAGAACAATTTCCACCAAGGGAGAGATATTAGTGAAGGCCGGTTTTCATGTGTATCGGATCTTTAGTATACGAGGTTGACGGAATCAAAGAAAATTCTATCACCCTCAGCCCCTTCTCACATAAAACTAGCTGAATATTGATGGAAATTAAAAATGTTTAACCGTTTACTAACATTTCAAAGGAGAATATTGGAAAGTAGAGGGAGAATAAAAGTTCGGAATCGTTCATCGGTTACTATGTCAGACAGTCTGTTCGGCTAATAACTAACATAAACCAATGAGTCCCATTTTTTATACGCCGAGTATCGGCGAGGGCCGAGTTCAGCAGTAACGCGCCAAATGACATCAGTTTTAAACGTGGAAAAATATTTGTGAAGTTGTAATCTTCTCCAATATTTGGTGTTACCGACAAAGTTTTACGGCTTCTTTCAAGTAATATTTTTTTTCGATTTTGAATTTTTGACAGGAGAAAATTTACGATTGTTAAACTCAGAACTACTCATTGTATTCCAAAATGAGAATTGGTCCGTTTCCTTCAAACTCGGTCCATCTTTTCACTCAAAAGTAGGAAATTTTTAGAGGCTCACAAAAATGAGTTGGTCCAAAAAACCATCCTAATGCCACCCTGCCCGGAAATTTCATGTGACCAACAAGCAACATTAGTATTTGTGGTCCTATTTATGTATTCCAATTATACTCCGCACAGAGAACATGACCTTTTCCTTGAAAAAGAATCCATGTAAGTCCGGCGTTATCGAGCATTTCGTGTCCTCTAATGTTGTGGAATGCGAATCTATGATCTAGGATCAATTAATTAACTTTATAAGTGTCTGTATTCGCAGTCCTTCCTAACATTGACGGCCACGTGCTGACTTTTAACATTCTGAATTCTTGCATTTTGAAATTTTAAAATGATCTAGATTTTGAAGTCACTGAGCCTCCTGAAAATAGCATGCACGATGAAAATAAATTAGGTGCAGCTTCAGGTCTTACTGGACTCTATCGTACATTATCCGGCACGCTGAGATGTTGAGGGGTCAAATGACTTAAGATCCCATGAAATTTATTTAGGTTAGAGAGCGTGTCATGTATGGCACGCCAAGATGTTGAGGGTGTAACGAAAGTAGTATATCAATCTACAAAAAAAATTGAGAACACAACGTCCGACACATCTTAGTTAATTTACTGATCATACCACGATGACGATTTCATTGAGGCCACCAGTAATTGTAGTTACATTCTCAATATTTTTTCAGGCCAAAAATGAGAGCCATGACAAAGGCAAAATGACAGATCAAGCCAAAACTTATCGGATTAATGCCGTGCTAAGGAAAAACGCCGTATGAGCCTTCAGGCGTTGCCAAATGTCCCTCGATAAATCACATATTTTCGGGAAAAGATGTAAATATTTTTCTGCGAATGTCTCGGAGGATTTTGCTCACAATTTGATCTAAAACGCCTCGGGATTTCAAGGAAAAATATTCATAAAGTTCCTCAAAAATAAATATTTCCAAAAAGGCAATTTGGCAACATTCGGCGGATTAGTTCTAAAAAGGAACGACAGACACTTAATAAGAATGGGTGGAATGGGGTTTACGAGGACGACTTACGATAATTGCAATCTGGAAAATTGTGTGTCTGACCATATGATGACATTTTTTTCATAAGTTTTTAAGTATTAGGGGCCTTAATTCGAACCTAACGATTTCAAATGAGTTATAGCTTATGACGAATTTGAATAACAGCATCTTGGCCTTCATCATTGGGGAACTCTGGTACCCATTAAGTACCTTACTTTAAGTACTTTAAGTAACTTAAAACTGCGCTTTTAGGGGGTGCTCCACTGAATTTACTTCATGCCATTTAATACGCTTATCTGAGGAGTAAAACAATACTCCTTTCGGCTCAGTAACTTAGTGATCAAATTTTTAATTAATTAGAGAAATCAAGTCGCGAATGTAAAGAGCTAATATTTTAGCAGGCAATAATAAGTCTTCTGACCCTTCTAGGAAACCTACGTGGAACTTAAGTCAGCATAAAATTCGCAGACATACATTAAGTCGCCGGATTAAAATCTACCTATACATGTTCCTATTTTGTCAAAACTTATTTTTAAAACTAGTATCAGTCAATTTTTTTTTATTCTCGTATATCTACCACAAAGAAAGCCTTATTATCTGCGGTTTATCCTATTACCAGACCTTGACTTTATTTAATTAGGTTTAATTACAGCGGTTCTCTATGCACTAATATGACGATTGCTAATTGTTACTGACGGGAAACCAACTATGTTATTATTGTAAGGAATATCATTAAATAAAGTTCAAACAAAAGGAACTAATGAACGGACGTTCTAATATTTCAATGATAAATATCGACACGTAATACGATCATTGCATCTATGAGTCGAAGGAAAACGACTTTTTTCGCATCTCATCTTATAATATTCTTAATTTAGAGTAAGACGTTATTAGATTAGTCACAATTGTAAATTATATCCATTTTGCAGATGAAATTTAATTGAAATCTGACATCAGCCTGATCTGTAAAATACCCATGAATGCAGTCAGGTACCTTTGTTGTGGCTGACAGTGAACATTTATGTATGCAGCACTGACGTAGTAACTATCGTGTTAGTCATAATTTTTAGTGAGTTTTGCCTAAAATTCCTCTGTGAAATGGGGAAAATATAGGCCGTATTTTGAACTCGATCTGGAGCTGTCGTTTTAGTTAAGACGTTACTTTCTGCATGTTGTATTGCCTATTCAATATGCTACATGTGCATCCGTCAACAATTATTTGAGTATGCATGCTCAATCTTAATCTGATTTGTTATCACATAAGTGGAGTCTCAAACCCAGCCTCTTTTTATCCGTATGATTTTAATAAAGTTTTCATCTTACAATTAGTCCACAACCAACATACAGAATAAAGCTTTTGTCAAGATCGTCTCAACTTTCATTCTCTAAAATCGAACAAAAAGATTGCTTCATTCCATGCTTTTAATGCCATTTAATCAGCCTTGCAAATTTAACAGAATATTACTAAACGCTTGAAGGTAGGGGGCCTTGAATTAAAATCTTTAAGTTTTGCGCAACTTTTTCTTCTTTTTGTCTCTATCGTGTGTCATGCGGAATCAATGAATATTGGACATCTTTCTACCAAACGGAACTATGTGCACTATGACGTGAGCCCTGTTGTGCTTATATTCTTATGGGCCTCAAGGCTCATGTCTTAATGCACATACGTACTTCCGTTTGGCAGAAATACGTCCTATTCAAAAACGACTATTCCGTCACTAGGTATTCATGTAAGAAGAGATTTAATCTGGGGGATTTCAAAATACAACTTTTAACTTTGCCGCAACAACAAAATAGTGGATTACGCGGAAAGAAGACCAGTTAGAGTTTAGATCGGGGTAAATCCCAATACTAAATCTTCTCATTTTGTTGGTCGAGCATTGAACCTCCATGTTACATCAATATATCCAGGGAAATCTGCGGGATTACTGCACTTTTATAGCCTAATCGTTTTATTCTAATCAGGGTAAACTTTTTCTTTTCCGGGTCATATGTACTCAGCTCAAACTCATACGTAGGATTCCGACGAAAAAGGATCTATTTTTTATAAGGTTCAGAGGTTTGAGTCATAAATGAGAAATGCATGAAACATTACCATCTCTTCAGAAAAACTTTCAAATATGTATAATCTGACTAAACTGTGCAATAAGGAACACCTACTTCGGGCTCATAAGCGCTTACTTGCAAAAGGAAGCTTAATACATATTCGCTGTTTCTAAAATGAGCCAGAAATTAGTTCCTAATTGCAAGATGTTGTCAGGATGGGAACAGCGAAAAAAAATATGTGTATCTTGAAAAGAATCTTCTAACTTGGGAATATTTTATAAACGACTAGAAGGATTTGGGTGTCAGTGTATACCTTATTGGTTATGAATAAACATCCTATGGGATATAATTAACAGCTCAAGCCCAAGTTCTCCTTACATCATGGCTCTGGAGTATGTAATGTTTGACGATTAAAACGACTCTCTGCATCATGCTTGTGATTTTTTATTCATTTAAAGTCAATATTTCAATCCCCATACATTTATGGAAGCTCAATCCAAGACACAGATAATCTTCTCCTGCAAAGCTAGGTTCGAAATCCTTGCGATGCTTATCAAAGCAATAGCGTTTATGATATTCAATGTGCCATTGTAATGTTCCCTTCGCTACTTATAGCCATAACTACGTTAAAACAAGAGAGATTTTACTTCGTGACCATAATATTCAAGGCAAAACTCTGCTTTCGTCGACGAGTTGGTGAAAAAAACTCCTAATAGAAGCAGTTAAAACGAAACAAGAACAAAAAAGCAGTTTTGTTGAGTCCTGCCGACGAAAGATAGAAGAGTGGAAAGTATATACAAAACCATAGTCCAAAAGTTGCATGTAGAAAAGAGCAAGAATGAAGAACAATGATGCAGCAAGTTAAAATGAACTGAAAAAGCTGCTCCCAATAGCTTAAAGCCCTGGTCCGCAAAATTGATTATCCAGGCTCACGTATCCAACGGCTGGTTTCTGGAGATCGAACTCCCGACACATTTTGAAAGGCACCGAATACCGATTACACCGCGCAAACGAACCCGACGGTGACGAACCAAACACTTGTTTTTCCCCCGACAAAGGGATATGTCAAAGTGACCGAAAAATATCGAGATGAACAGCACTTCACGAGTATAAATTATGATAAGAGCTAAAAGGCAAAGAATGATTAATTGATAGGCGAGTATGAGCAATTACCATGGCTGTAGATTCGACCGCCATGCAACCACGAGAAGTCAAAGACAACAACCAGGAATTCTATTGTTATTGTCTTATATATAACTATATAGGCCAATAACGCCGGGCGCTATTGGTACATTAAATGGAAAAATCGAAGCGCCATCTACAGTGTTGCTGCGTCGCGACCCGCCCCCCGCCCCACGCCGCCGCCGTCGGCCGGGAGTAGGGCGATCGCGAGGAAAAACCAAGGTAGACGAATTCCAGACATATCTTCAATAACGCTCCGATATTGCAGCGATACGCTCACTTATCACTTTAGGGAGAAGAAGAAGAAAGAAAGAAAGGATCATAATTCATAATTCACTTTCATAACCCGCACACCGATTTCCGTCATCAAGTTCTGCCCCATTTCCTAGCCCTCCTCAGCCCAGACGCGACGTATTACCCACTCACACCGTCGCGTCTGCACCTCCGCCGGACACGCACACTCACGCGACGTGACGTGAGTTTTGTAAGATAAATCGCCGCGTTACAGGTGTCTTCGATGTGACAGTGTTGGTATGCCGCTCGTGTTGGTGGTGTCTCCCATTCATTCACACATGATTTCATCCGATAACCATCCTCGCGATTGGCCAATCCTCCGCCGTCAATCCGATGCTGACCTACCGAATCTCCTTTCCACGCCGCACCCCATATCGTAGTCACCCGCGCTTCGTCTGGGAAACTGTTTTTCTGCCTCAACTTCTCCTCTTTGTCTCCTCCTCCTAGCCATTGCCCATCCTCCTGATGCACCGTAGAGTACGTAGAGTCGCGATGTAAGTGGGAGAGCTGGCGCCACTTTTAAGCATTTTCCAGGTCTCGAATTCCGATGCTCCTGTGAGACGCCGGGTCACTTCTTCGATACATAATCGAATGTCTTCGATACACGAGGAATCGGCCATCCAATGTAAGCAAAGAATATGGGAATTACTACGTGTCCCACAGCGCCATTTTGGATCGAACATGTATCGAAAAACTGACTCAAGCTCGGCGCACACCGGACTCGGAACTCGTCGATCAGAACATGGCGCCAGCTCTCCCATTTACATTACGACTCTATGCACTCCATGTGATGCACCCATTAATTTTCAGCTCACTCCGTGTTTTCAAGTCCTCGAACAAAGTCGCGATCCTGTTTATATATTTGCTCCCTATCTTTGCATAGAGAGTTTGTCTTGATATAGAGATGGACTCTCAGGGTAGCGTGGGATATCCCCTCTTTTACAGCCTCAACTTTGAGAATTATCTTTGAGCTTTGGGGTTAATTTCAGAAAAAGCCAGTGGCATTATCGTGTTTCTCGCAAAATTCCACGTAAGATGAAGTACTTAAATCACAATTTCCTGACACACATAAGAGCTCCATCGATGCGAACCTTCACACATAGAAAAGTGAAATTGATTTAAAAAAGTGGATGTAAAAAAAAAAAAAAAAAAAAAAAAAAAAAAAAAAAAAAAAACATGTGAGAACTTGTAAAATGTTGAATTACCCGTCACAGCGGTTAGTTTCACATCTTGGCACCGCTGAAGTAACTGCTGCAGAGGGTAATTCAGCATTTAATAAGTTCTCGTACGCTTTTTTAACATCCAAAATGTCAAATCAACTTCACGTTTTTTTCGGTACACTTTTTACATTGATGACTAAAGCCGGAAAATGCACATCCTAGCATGCAATGCTGGAGGCAGAGATAATATATTTTAGAGACCCTGCACTGCTATCAATTTAAGAATCTAAATTTTTGTTACAGGCACTCGCCCTTCACACTTTTTGTAAAGACATATAGCCTGAAGTTCTGAATATCTCTGATAAAATTAACTAACTGACTTACTTATTGTGTAAAAGTCACTGTCAAAAGTCAAGGCTTAGATTCAGCTAATGATGACTATAACCTAAAAGTTGAGCGATTGATTATGCAATCCTCACATAATTTAAAAGCTCATTCCGGAGAATGGCTGGATCTAGGAGGGGGGCGGAAGGACACATGAGCTGCAAACCATGCAATGATGAGGCTCCAATATTACATAAAAGTGAGAAATATCTTTAATTTTCCAGTAAATTCTTCGCAATATTAACACGCTGTAGACGAGACGTGTTCAATTGCAGTTTTTTAAACTTATTTTTCCCATTCAATTTGTCAACGCCCTATTTCAATTGGCCGGATCTAATATCTTAATACTGTGGTCAAAAATGTGGTAACTCTACCGAGATAAATTTCTTCTAATGTCCTTGAGACTCGGACCAAGTTTTGACCAATGAGCAAGTGTTTAATGTATGGCCAATGGAAAATTTGAAGCACCTAAACCTCACCTGCCTGACTCAATGATCCATCCTCCAAAAAAAGGTTATTTTGGCATACCCTACACTCGAAAATGAGGCGCATCCAAATTTTCATTATATGGGCATGCTTTTAATTTTTTTTTTTTTCTCTCTTCTTGTCGGATTTAGACGCAGCCTAGTTTTTTTATACTATTAGATGGTTTTTATGTTAAACGCATACGGCCAGATGAAAAATTTGGAAAATAAAAAGGAAGCATAAACAAATGTAAAGAGTATGATGCCAATAGCTCCATAAATCTCCACATTCCATTGTCAACACTCATTAATTGTTAAGTGCGTTTAATCCGTGCCTCTAGACTCCTCTGGTTTTGGATTTACTCGACTGGAACAGTCGATCCCCCGAAGGTCAGGAAAGACCGTCCTGCCTCGTGAAAATCGATAGAATGAGTGATCGGCGGAGGAAAATAAACGCGTTAAACGAAAATATTCAGGTGGAAACACAGTTATATCAGGACATAAATTGAAAATTAATGCCAGCATATATTTGTAATTTGATTTGCTGGCCCCCGCACCGCACGCTGCCAGATCTAACGGAAAAAGCATCTCGAATCCAAGACCTATTCGAGGAGCTCCTGCGATTTTCAACTGGTCGGCAGCGCCAGTTCGACCCTTGCACAACACTTTGCACACCGTTTAATCGCTCTAAGGACTCTCCTGCCACGCTAGGCAGAAACCTCAGATTTGCTCTCAGTTTCCATCGGAAGTACGCGATTTCTAGATAGGAGGGCAGTCTCCTTCGAAGCTACCTCCGTCATCCAGGTGGATAGCCCACAAATAATGCAACACACCCCGATTGGGAAATTCATCGTTTTGCAATGGAGCACCCATAGTTCACTTTGGTGTTTTCTTCCAAGGTTTCTGATGCTAGCATACGGTGCGTCACGGATGTTTCCCATTTAATGACGGAGTTTCCAAGGTAAATCATAAAAGTCATTGCCACCGGTGTCAACGACTACATTTAGGCCCCAGAATCATTGCGCGGTTTTTTTAAGGATTTTTATGGGGTTTTGCGACTCTGTTTAAGATGTATCCGCGCCTATTTTTCGCATAAGCTGCGTTATTAATTACTGAAAAAGCGAAAGAACCGTTGCTACTTTACAGGGCACATGTTAAACACTTGAAGAGTGGTCTAAAAATTTGCATTAAGGTTATAGGACATTTCGTCAACGATTTTTTGTCCGTGCACCTGTTTTTTCCAGTAATTTACGTCCACGCGTTTTTTCGGCACGGGAGTTTTGGTCCACGTGCCAGTTGAGACCCAAAGTTAATTTTCCCATATGCAAATACAAACGACAATTGCTCACGATGGATTTTGGATGAAAATGTATAATGTCTTGGAAGAATGAGGGTTTGCCTGTTTTTTTGTTTTGTCGGAGAATGGAGAATAATATACAGTTGAGAGTTTTGGTAAAAATGGGGGAGCGTCAATTCCAAGAGACAAAATTCACTAAAACTCTCTGTACCTCTTTGGTGTAACAGGACTTATTTATCTTTCAAGAAATTCCCACCTTGTTATACCTGAACCGGATAAACCTTTAGATTTGCCTCAGCTAAAGGTTCTTAGATTTTTCCCGTGTACGATTAAGTATCTTGATTTATTTTGCGAGGAAAGATTTGTACTTTTAAAGGATGCCTGTCATTCTTAGTACGTTCAATTTCGTATAATACTGTGCAACACCTTTGTTGTGAAATAGTTACTTCAGGCGCCGCCGCGCGGCGGGCGAGCGGCCAGCGCGAAACGCGCATTGGCGCCTACAAACCTAAGTGGATACTTCAAGCATTGTGCAAAGCGAGAAGTATCCACTTAGGTTTGTAGGCGCCAGTGAGCCTTACGCGCTGGCAGCACGCGCGCCGCTCCGCTCTGTTCGGCTTTAAAATTTATACTCGCATAGCCAGCGTTTTTTAACTCATGATACTGAAAAGTTAGCACACTCTGCATTGATTATTCTCATTAAAATTGATGGGGGAAAAATATGTAGGCGGGGTTCAGAGCGGGTGGATCGACGATTTACCATCTGTTTTGTGTCTCTCAGATTATTGAGAAAATAATGGCAATAGGACAAGAACTGCACTTAGTTTTTGTTAGTCTTCAAAAAGCCTATGATAGCGTACCGTTGCTGAAACTCTGGGAAGGCTTGGAAAAATCTGGTTTTACTGGGGGACTTATCGTAGCAATTATAGTGGGGCTTCCGCTAAAATTCGGTGTCAAGGGAGATTTTCCGAGGGTTTTTATGTAAACAAGGGATTAAAACAGGGTAAAGCAGTAGTAAAATTTTGGAAAATTTATTTGAGAGAATTAAAGGAAAAAATCCTGCTGGAAAGATGGATATGTATACATTATTTAACTACTATGACATTCATACAGAGATAAAACAAAGCCTTTCCCTAAAGAAACTAATTAATTCCCTTGGGTAGGTAAAAGCAACGATTAGTGATCACACATAAGGCGCAAGAGCTCTCTTTATTGACGATTAAATCAATTTATTTTAAAAAGATCTGTCGAAAGATACCGAAACGATTAGTTGTTCTTGGTCCTGCTTGAAATATTCAGGAAAAACGTTCTTTTTATCTTTGACAAATTGACGAAGGCATTATATGAGTTAATCTGTTTTTTAATTAACTCTCTCTCTTTAGTTCTGACGGATTGCACACTGAACTTCCGAGGGTCGCCGAAAAATAAAAGAACCGTTTTCCCGAACAAAACCATTGCGAAAACTGTCCTCGCAGGAATTGCATTTTCTGCGGAATGCAGATCTGGTAATCATTTCATGCGGTAGGTCAGTCAAAACGGATAGATTATATTTTAAGATATGTGTATGCGAGTGAGTGTGAGATCTCAAGGCTAAGGACAGTTATCGACTCATTCATACTCAATTTGCTGCAATGTACAGCTAGTGCAAGTCGAGAGACTCGCCTAGGCGGTTCAGCGAACTGATGTTGAGGTTTATTGGTGCACCATGCACCGATCCTGATATGGACGTTACTCAAAAGTGCAAACCCAAATAGTGAGGAATGCACAGCCCGAAATCGCAAAGGAAGAGTGTCACTCTGAAAGCGCAAATATCTAGGTAAAATAAACCTTAAGAAAAATCATACACTCAAGTTTTGCGAACGCCCTAACCAGGATTTTGTGTAGGAACTTCAGGTTGACTGTCTTTAAATATTTCGTCATCCATCCGTTTTTTCCAGCCTGCTAGTAGGTGCCTTCGGTGCTCCGATTTGATGACTCTGAAGTAATTAGTACCGTCAGACATGTTTTCTATTGGCTCACAGTGGGTCGAGTCAATAGGAGAGGTCGGACAAAATTCGGAAACTTCAAACACTTATAAATCCATTTAGATAAACTTCGAGGTTCTGAAAGTGACTCTATTGGTTTACTCGCGAAATTATCCTCTTAAAGTACCCCTTAAAATTTAAAATATGACGAAATAAACAAAAAAAATTGGAGTTTTATTCCAGAATTTCATGTCCGACCTCTTTCATTGACTCGATCCTCTGTTCGGCTTTGGGTTCTGCATCACTGATTTCTACCTGACGTCAGGTAAAATTATGCTCAGCACATCTTGATACTAAAGTTATTGCACTAAAGATACTCATATCCTACGCACGTGTACAACTATTCGTGCCTTATATATGTTTTTGCAATATGAATGAAGAATTAAAGATGCTCTGTCATTTTGAATCCTCGCGATACAGCCGCGCGGTGGGCGGTGGGTGAACGACGAGCAGTGCCTGACGAGTCAAAACGCCTTCAATTCTGTGCGTATGCAATACGGACATCCGGAGAGCTCGAATAGTTGCATCCAGGTGTTATGCAGCAACTCGTTAAACGCTTGTCGCACACAATATTAACTGGGGGTGCATTGCTTGTTCCTCTAACACCTTAACGAACTATTTGAAGGAAGCTTGTCGTAAGTTTCTCCCATTAAATCCTGGGTAAGATTTTGGGGAAAAATAAGTTAATGTTTCCTCTTGAGTTGTTACGTATTTATCAGATATTTTTGCTTTTAAACAACCTTCAGAAACACATTCACCAAATTTTTGTGTTCATTTGTCTTTTGAACTACAGAGGCTGTTTAATATAATACTTAATTAAAATATTTTGTTTAATTGCAATCAAGTTTCTAGCATACGTAAATTCTCATTTTGCCAAATTCAAGGACAATCATTCGCGAAAACGAGTCCCTGTTTTCACCACACATTTAAAATTTTACCTCTAAAAGATCAAGCGGAGTTGATTGATTTGAATGAGAATAAAATGGAACAAGCGCAATGAAGCAATAAAAGGAAGTCATACTTAAGAATAAAATGAGTTTATATCATAGTTTAATTTCAAATCTCTTCCACTATGTTCGATCTTGATGCATCTAATTTTTTTCCTGTCCAATTCCATATTTACCCCCAAAAAAGGATGGTTTAAGATAAGGGGCATTTACAATTTTTCCTGAAACGGTGTTTTCTCTGCTAAGGATCATATGTTTTAGATTGCAAAGGGAAAAAGATCTTTGCGGTTTTGGCCTAAATATAAAAAAAAGACAATTTTACCAAAGCAACTTTCCCAACAAAAAATTGTCTATTCCATGAATGCTTCGCAAAAATGAGGCAAAAAACTAGTCATGATCTTAAGTGTCTTTCCAATCACCGGTTTGGACGTGTTGGTTGTTGAGTCCAAATAATCAGTGGCGTGGCGTGCTTTGCGATATATCGATTGATCTGCTATTTAAACCTATGGAAAAGGATCGATTATCAGGGTGTTCGCAGCGAACACCTTAATAATCGATTCTTTACCACGGATTGAAGTGGGGAAATATCGATAATCGATCATTCACGCCACGCCACTGGAAATAATTATTGTAGTGTGCTGCATCATTACTTTATTCATGCATATTTTAACGAGTTATCTATGATAATCGGAATGCATCCAATTATAAAGTAACCAAAGTCTGGGACGACTTTTTATAAATAACAGTGACTACCTCTCTTTTGATAAACCTTTCACAAAAAACGGACTTCCTTCAGCTTCGACCCTTCAAAGTTCAGGAGAGAAAAATTTGGGCATCAGTCACTGAGAATAATGTAATAACACTCGGGATAGAAGTTTACAAGAGTGCTCTGCGATAAGTTTTTCTTTCTTTCTTTTTTTTCTTTTTTTTCTTTTTTTCTTTTTGTTCTTTCTTTTATTTTTTCTTGTTTTTCTTTTTTTCTTTTTCCTTTTAAACTAAAAGTGTCATCTAATAAAAGGGAATTTTATAGGTAGTGATAATCCTAAAATAGCTGTAGCTTTTTAAGGAAGAGACTCTTTAGAACCTGATGTTATCACCTGATTAATCGTGAGAAATAGATGAATTAGATATTTCCTGGAACGAAATGATTGTGAGGTAATTGGAGCGTTTAATCGAACAAAGCATCAACCGCAGGCGCTCCTATTCATGTTTATTCGACATCTGTTTACTCGAAACTACCGCAAACCCGCATCAGTGTGGTACACTGCCAAACTGTCATCCTAAGGAGCAACGCCGTAAGGTTATTTATACGTTGCTGAATTGTTTGGGGATATTCATCGAATTTTCAGGGAGACATGATTTTTTTCCTTTTTCCTTTTTCAGGAATTTTACTAACAAATCAATCAGAAGTATTTAAAAATTTAGAGGGGCGATACTCATAACTTTCTTACAAAATGAATAATTTAATTAGGAGATTTGGCAATGCTTGAAAGCTCATACGGCGTTCTTCCATACCACAGCAGAGTGAGAAGATTACATCTACGAATTCAAAGAATATTTGCGAGTGCATGGTACAAAGTGAGGGAGGGAGAGGGATACCTCTTTTGTCAAAGGTTTTGATAACACTTGAAGTACTTACTGTTTGTGCCATTAGACGAGAGGGATGAAATCTTTTACTTTAAAATAAAATCTGGACCGACAGGAGATAAGTAATTACTTCAAACGAAACAATTCAATTTATTATTTTGATCAATTTTTGTTTTTAAACATTGACAGTACAATAAAGTGATCATCTGTGACCGAAAAAAATGTTATTTTCTGTTCGGAGAAGAAAAAGATTTCAATGAATTACACAGTACTCTTAATGCACTGACTATCAGTCAATCAACACGTCACCGATTTACTTAAAACATTTTTGGATTTCAAAATAATCATCGGTAACAATACAGTTTCTACAGAAAATTTATTTTTTCATCATGATGTTATCAGGTGCACCCGTTGCAAGAAGCTAAAAAAATACACCTTTGTGTAGGACGCTAATTGCGGCTAGAATAAAAGCTATATGCCATTTCTCAAAATTCGACCGGACATAAGACAGTCCCATCAAATTTAAATTCGTATTTAAAGGTTTTTGAAAAAAGTTCATGTTCACGAAATAATATCATAACTGATTCGATGTATTAAAAATAATGTAGGGGGTGGAGCATATTTAATGACTCTGTGACCATACAATTGCAGCGGTGCTCCTCTATTTTACTGGACTGAAGAATGAAATAAAGGAATTTACTGAGCCACGAATTTTTTAATTCAATCATGACAAAAAGACGTTTCTGCGTAAAAGAATATAAATTTTGCAGGTTCTTGATCAAGTTTGGCAGGGATTGAGGAAATGAATCTTTATACAACCTAATCTTAACATTCATGTGTGCTAGCGTGAGCAATTGATGATTCTCTATATACTCAATTTTTCCTATGCACAGAATAAGCGAATTTTGCAGTTGCGTTTTCAGCAATTTTAACATATCAAAATCAGCATTCCTCTAAACATTTTGCTGCAATTTCTAAAATAATTTGGATATGTTTTTTGAACAATTTAAATGAAAGCCTGTGAGTCCCTTACGTCTGTTGTGCTCCAATTTATAAATACTTGTTGCAGCCGCAGAAAGTGGAAACACACGCCTCGGAACTTTGCCGAGTGACCTGAGGCTGCGCTAAAAGTTGCCTATACAGCTGAATGCAGGAGTTCTTGTCCTCATCTCAAACAGAAATCTTCCATCATGGAACGCCGCGCAGTGTGACTGTCATTGGCGAACGCTTGTTGTTAACTTATTCGCTTACCAATGCATCATAATGAAACATGGTTTCAGACTTGCTGAACAGAAACCACTCCCTGCTAAGTCTGCGATAGTAAAATTAATAAGGTGAAAAGCCGCTGACTCAATGTCGCCAAAATCGTCAGTTAAGTGGAATTGAATCAGTGAGAACGAAAACACACCAACTCTGTAACTCAAAAAATGCTCAATTTTCATTAGAGTCAGTTTTCATAAAGGTCATTGAAATTGACACATCTGTTCCAACTTGGACCTTTAAAGTGTCCTTAAGTACTTGCCTTTTGGCACCAAAAATCTTTTTCTTGTGCCAACTTCTTCAACCACTATGTAATTTTGCGTGTGGCTTGAATATTTTCATTTTTTCGAGTTGGTGTGTTTTCCTTCTCACTAATTCAATTGTTCTTACTTCTCGAAATGAATAAAATCAGTCGGCAACCTTCATGCCCTTCTTTCATGTATTTTTTCTTTAAACTTTTAACACTCTTATAATTAATATTTAGTACTATGTGCAAGCAGCATTAATAAATGATCATGAGGGAAATGTTGCGTCAAAGTTTCCTAATCAACGATACATTCACGTTAATAAAAGCACAGACTCGTAAGACAAGTTTAAAAGGTCAGTTTTCTTTCTCTTGTTCTTTTTTCTTTCATTCGAGGGTGAAAAGTAGCCTCACGGGTTGAACTGTAACAAAAACCAGCCTAACTACACCAGACGTTTCCTGATTTCCTCCAATGTTTTAATATTTTAAAACAAAATCAAGAAACATCCTAAATTGAAATTTTGTGAGTTTACTCCTGATAATTGGAAAACATTAACAGAGATTTAAACATTTTATTGTTTCAATTCTGTTGACAAAATAAGAAACGTGAGAATATTAGGCGATGTAAAATGCGGGTATATGCTCTTTTTGATTAAATTTATCCATTTAAAAATTTGAAGCTATCGTAAGCTGTGAGATAAAACTCAAATGAAGAACAAATATGCGCAGTGCGCACGAGCAAACATGTGAAATATGAATTCTGTCATGTTTTAACGCTTCAAAAAATTCTAGGAGCCAATTATATGATGAGTTTTTATGTTAAATGTTAAGTTTAACACACAAGAGGACACACCACAGTGTATGTTTTAAAAACCTGGTTTGATGTTACAGTATGGCTCCATATTTAGTAGCGCTCTGTATTGTGAAACGTGGCTGCAGAGAATGAACAGAAGGTACAATGTGCAATGATACTGCCTTGTTACTGAAAAAAGCTGTAACGACCACATTTTCAAAATTTATAAATCTAACGTGAATGGAATGCCACTAATATAGAAAAATCCACGTTAATCGCAGAATTTCATAGTTGTCAAAAAGCAGCAAGTGCACGAAAAGTTGATTTCAGTACGTCAAAATCAGCAGCAGTGAGTCAACTTCAGCTCACGCGAGAGATTGCTGTACTTACTGTTGCTTCGGGCATATTGGTAAGTCTAACCTTAAAATTTGCTTGTTATTTGCTGAAAACTTGACCAATCAAAGATGCTGGAGGATGCACACACGACTATTTTGCCTAAAATGAAATTGAAAGGCCTATTTGGGCCATAAAATGTGAATTTCGTTGAATTTTAATCACTCGGACAGTTAGTGGGTGTTTTTTGGATAATTTTTGAAAATTGCAAGGAAAATGGAGGATTTTTTCAAATCACTTTTTCAATTTTTTCAGTTTTCTGGAAACAAATTTTTTTTACTTACCGTTCTCTTCATACCACGGCAGCGTATGGTGGATATCGATTCATAATATTGTCACTTGAGGTTCTCTTTCAAACGAGTTTACAAAGCCTTCATTCCTTTGATTAGTCGCGAGTAGAAGTGACATAAAAGAGGATTAAATGCAGTTTCGGCGCAATGTGTGCAGTATCACGTAAGCTTGAAGGCGCTCTGCGCTCTCCCTACTTTCATTCTATTAACGTTCGGAATGATCCGTTGCGATGCATTCCGGGAACCGCAATCCAGTGTAAAACTGGCAACACAAGAATAAACGTTTTGGGTAGGTGTAAGGAATGTTTCAAGCGGGGTTTGTAGCTGACACATATCGGTGAGGAGTCTTAAATGTGTCGAGTGCAGAATAATGAAAAATATTACATACCTGTTTTCAATATCACTAGAAAATGTCTAATAATTTTATTGAAATGGTTGTAAAAACAGTGATTTATTATATCAATCAAAATGGCAAAAGTTAGCCTCCCTTTTTTTTTCATGGATCGAAATTCCGCATATGAAATTGAATTTTGCATATGAAATTTTTTGACGCCCACTAATTTGGGGAGGACATTATGAAAAATACTTTAGAAACCTTTTCCAGATTTTTGACACAAATTGTGGTTTTTATAATTGCAAGAATCAATAGAACAGTTTACATAAAAGTCTCACCACTAGGAAAGTCATTTTGTTCGTTTGCAACGTTTCAAAAAGTCTACAACCTATGTTTTCTTTTCGTTGCCTCAGTTTCAGGTAGCCGTTGCAAATTATTATTTAAAGTTCATAACATTTTCTCTGGTATGAGAAAAAGTTTATCTACATTTCTGAGATGTGAAGGCGCAAGAACTGTTCGTAAGCATCATCTATAAATGTAAATCTTCAAAAAATATGAGTCTTCGTTTTCAAGTAGATATCTAGTATTTGTATCTAGAGGAATAAAGTTGATTATTTGCAACACAAGAAACTGTTCCTCCAGAGTCTTTCCTTCTCTGCGGACAATACTCACTATTTCGAGGAGACAATACTTACTACGCAAAGTAAAGTTTCAATTTCAACACAGAAAGCTCACTTGTCTCAATAAATATTTTTGTTTGCATCAATTAATCAGAAATATTTTATCGCGACGTAGAAACTTTCATTGTCACAGCTAAAATGTTATTTAGGATAATAATGCGTTTCTCGACACAATGAATACTTATTTTAGCACAACGATGAATTTCTGCAAAAAATACGATTTCCTTTATTGTAATCAATCCAGTTTTCTTAGTGGAATTTAATATTGCTGGAAATATATAAGGAAGGGGAGACGGCCTATTATTCTATGCTATGCACGCATTATTGATTCTTTCTCGTCTTTTGGACGGCCTTTAAGACAGGCATTGGAAATATTGTGAACTTTTGGCTGTCGTATAAATTTGTGTGACATCTGAGGAAAGAAAAGCATTTTGACCAAGTGAAATTTTTCGCGACGTTTCAGTTTTGCATAAAAACCTGCAATAAAACCAACAACTATACCTTTTCTTTATTGAAACAAAGGTTTGGGATATATTTTAATACACAATAGAACAAAAAGATGTTTAGCTGGCACAATACGTTTCAGTATGGTTACCCAAAAGTTATTACCAAGCTTTTTGTATGAATAAAGTTGAAAAGATTCTTGCGATTAATGGAACACTCAAAACATAATATGATGAGATACAAGAGCGAAAGCTTTCAGAACGAGAAAAAAATAGGGCACAACGACCGTAACTCATTAAATTTTGAAAAATGAATCTTAGTGCCATTGCGGATTAGACAAACTCGTGTGTTATTTTTTCTTCTCCTGATCCTCTTGCACCTCATACGGCAGGAACAATGGGTACCATCCAAGTTCCTTGAATACTTTCTTGTTGTACTTTTTGTCCTTGAACAAAACATCATTCAACGCGAAAGGTGATATCAAACCCTCATCTGCCCAATTCGGTTGAAGTTTCGGTAAAATCGTTTTTATGGTAACTCGCGGTTTTTCACCATCAACCGGTTCCAAATTGAAACTGTCATCCTCGGATTGAAAATCAAAGTCATGGTTATCATTTTCTGCCAGACGAACCTTTTCGTCGGATTCGTGGCTGTCATCAGGACCATGATCATGATCAAAAATGTTGTGATCATCACTGTATTTTTCAGGATATTTATGAATCCTTCCTCGATAGCTGTTTTTGTTGCGATTTGAAGTGGAGCTGTGTGATTTGTGTGCCTTTTTGCTGCGGCCCTGTTCTGGTTTACTACGGTAGTGATTCGAATGACGGCTGCGTCCAGGACGACTGCTTGAATGATGATCGTGTTTTGTGGGTTTTCTCGGGGTTTTGTGATTGGTTTTGCTGGATACCTTCGTATCCTGATTGGACTTGGCGTTCGTTCGGAAATAGCGGTTGAAGAGTTCTTCATTCCGATCTCTCGGAAGTTGTTTTTCGGGTGCCTCGTCGAAGCGAGTGTTCAAATAATGGAAAAATTCCTCGGCAGCTTTGTCTTGAGAGTGATTTTCTTTTTTCGCGTGTTTTGCGCTATTTTTGGAGGTGGTTGAATCCTGCTTGGAGCCTTTCCGTGAGCCGCGCTTGTGATCTCGATTCCCGCTACCTTTGTGATGGTGAGTGTAGAGATGCTGCTGTTTCGGCTGATAAAGTTCGAGACCGTGCGTTTTCTTGCCTCCATTCTCTGTTATTTTGAATACAGCGTGGGTGTGTTTCAATGTTGTGATCGGAATCGGGATGTGCAAAATGATTCGGTCGTGTCTGTGAAAAAATAATAAAATAATACATCACATTCTATATTTTAAGACTTCCCAAAGAAAGAAAAATAATTCAAAGAACAATTCCGTTTTGTTGTCTCTTTGCAGCATGCATGCTTTGAGCTTAGAGTAGCTTAAAATCTCAAACGATTGATCAAATAAAGAGCTCTACAGTGAAAGTCCTCATGATGCCAAACTGCTGAATTCACCATTAACTGGACTACATTTTGCAATTTGGAGCTATAAATTCTAGCCCGGTTTAAAAACAACGTTTGTGCCATTAGTTTCCCTATGCACATAAGCGTTTTTCCAAAAAAGCCAGAATTTATAGTTCCAATTTGCAAAATGCAGTCCAACTCATACAACACCAGCTGCCAGCGATCTTGCCAAAGTTTGGGTCCTCCTCTGCCAAACGTCAAGTCTTTATTACTCTTCTCACATTCAAGGAAAAAATTAAATTGCTGATTTGACCATTTTTTGGTTAAAAAAAAAAAAGACTGCAATGTTTCAATGTAGATTTTGCGACAAAAAAATGCTACTTTAACCACCCCGTAGTTAAATTAGCTCTCCGCTATTGTAAAATGTACAATGGAAACATTGCAATCACTTTTTAACAACTAAATTGTTAAGTCAGCAATCAATTTTATTCCGTGTAGATTTCCATCTAGTTTAGATTTGCGGGTAATCGGCGGGGAGGATTTAAACTTTATTCATTGAACAAAATTTTGCAATAAGAAGCTACTACCTCTAACTCATCCATGTAAGCACCAACCCAATCTGTATGCGAAAACTCATGACAATCATTTTGTCAGTGAAATGAGCCAAAAATAGTAGTTCTTAATCACAAAATTAAATCCAAATAATACGCACTTGCATTAATGCTGCCTCAAGTTACCTGTAAATGAAGTCAGGCAAAAGCCTTTTGGGTAGATGATCAAATTGTCTTGCACCTACAGCGCGAAAGTTATTAATGAGTCAAACACATTGATTCTCAGTTTTTGATGATAAATAATTTCTATATGATACTCATAATAAGACTGAATCCAAATTCCAATTTTCAAGTGATGATTTTCATTTTAAATGATATTACACAAGTTGAAAAATGAATAATTTTCAAAGCAAACAACAGCTCCAGCATAATTTGCCGTTGTTTCGAATCAATATCAAATAGCGATTTATCGTTCTCCATCTTTAAAATAATCTCAAGAGATCTATTTGCGGACTCAATTTGAGTCGGACGTTTTCAGATCTCTTCTGTTTTTTCCTCTTCTGTCAATAAGCTAAGAAACATTCTGGCCTGACATTAATTTGAAACCTGTTTCATACTCTAAGTCTATATATAAATCGCAAGATGACTCTGGACTACTTATTGTTGAATATAGCTTGTTAAAAAATTTAACTACAAGAATAAATTAGGCAACACGGGATGCAGCCCAGTGGCGTGGCGTGCTTTGCGATATATCGATTGATCTGTCATTTAAATCTATGGAATAGGATCGATGAACAGGGTGTCCGCAACGAACACCTTAATAATCGATTCTTTACCATAGGTTTAAATGGCATAACAATCGATACATCGCAATTCACGCCACGCCACTGATGCAGCCAGGTTAATTCTGGTATAGTCCATTCTAGTAGTTCTGGTTCTATTGCAATTTTGTAGTCCCTTCAAGCTTTGATAAACTCATCTCAGTTTAATTTTCTTAAAATCTAAAGAGCCCTTTTGCCCTGTACCATCAAATTCCGAATTTTTCAACAGATTTTTTATTTTCAACCTGAACTTTGAATACACATGAAATGAATGTAAATTAGCACTTACGAAGGTTCCTCCGAGGCATCATCTCCTTTCGCCCAAAGAGACGACTCAAAAAACAGCAGAACCTGAAAAACAGTAATAACTTAAATACGGAATTTGATACAATTATTGTGTTTTTCATTACGTGGTTAAAAAAAAGAAAAAAAAAATGGTATTGCCATCCTGAAACGCTTGGAAGATGCGCCCAAAGATCTCGGTTCCGTTTGCCGAAAGCTGATTTAGATATGTCGTTTTTAAAAAAAATGTGTATCTTGTAGATTGGAATCCTTTGAATTCATTGCTATAGTACTGAGTTTAGCTAAGGTACAATGGAGAGAGTTTCCTTTTCTGAACGTATGGAGACCTAAAAATAATGTTATAAAAAAACATGTATCTTGACTCTCCTTGAAAGAACACGTATCTTGTAGATTGGAATCCTTTGAAATCATTGCTATAGTACTGAGTTTAGCTAAGGCACAATAGTGAGAGTTTCCTTTTCTGAACGTATGGAGACCTAAAATAATGTTATAAAAAGCCTGTCATATCTCCTACACAAACATTTTCAATGCAGGAATTAGACACCACGCCCTGCATTTATTATTTTCTGAAAATATTTGGCATAAACACAGTAAAAACGCAAATCCTACTCATGTTTGGCTAACTTATGGGATAATTCAGTTGTTTTCGTGTGTCACCTAATTTCGGTTTGTGACTGACGAATAAATGTTAACGTTGACACCTCGGTCATTACGCAGGGCCCTGTATCAGTGGCGTTTCTCAATTCCTCGTTTACTTGATCTGATTTAGACTGAGTACTCAACCGTGCCAACGAAATTCGTTTCGGTTTGGTACATGGAATCCGATGCAGATTTTTTACTCGCAGAGAAGTCATACAAAATCCACGGAAAGATTTTAGGGTACCTATCGCAGCCAAAATGAGCGCTCTTATAGCTATGATTTTTTATTAATAACAGATTAAGCATGAAAATCACATATGATTCAACGATAATATGCTTAATTGTATTTTTCCGTAATTAACGCTAAGACAATTTTAATGTAGATTTTACAGCTTTTCCTGATAACAGAAAAAGCATGAAAAATACATATGATTCAACGATAAAATGTTTAATTGTATTTTTCCGTAACTAACGCTAAGACAATTTTAATGTAGATTTTACAGCTTTTCCTGATAGTAATTTAATGTAAAAATTGTTAAGCTAAAGCTATTGCCCATACGCAATCATTGTACTCCATCGAAAAACTGTCCGTGGGACGCCAAAAAATGATTATTTTGGGGGAAAAAAAGAAAAAAAAGAGAAAAAAAAACATGCAAAAGGTCAGCTCCGCATTGCGTAAAAACTGTAAAACATTTTGCAGTAAAACTATTTGATTTCATTACCTCTCCATTTATGATAAAATTATTTGATACCTACTGCTCTTTGACTTGAACTTCTGTTGGGAATAATACCAGAAAGAAAATATGAAATTGTGAACCTAGATTACAATGGTTTGACAAGTGAGCAAAAATTATTGTTTATTTCAGACAACTTTTCAACAAATAATGAGAAAGAGAGGTAATACCACCGCAAAAATTGGTACGCATCTCATTTGGGGCCATCCATAAATTACGCAGGGCACTTAGAGGGGGAGGGGTGGTCTCTAACAGCCTTAAGGTGCCTTACGAGGAGGGGGGATGTAAGGTTGAGCCTTAAGTAAGCTTTCGGGCCTTTATTTAAAGCAAATGAAAAAATTCATTTTTCGTCCGGTTTATAATAAAATTCAGAGGAAATCAGTACATCACCGATTGCTGACCGATCGGACCAGGCTCCTGTCATTTCTCGATTCCCAATTCTCCGCTGCGTGGAATGATGAGTAGTTACTCCATGCTTACTATTGTCAACTTCATACTTTTAACTATTCCAAACACAGAACAAAAAATCTTCCAATCTGCTCCACGCATTTTAGTCCATTAAACTAATTGTATCTTGAATATTTCCTATGAACTTATGTCAAAAATTTAGTTTCACTAATAAAAATGTTGGCCTAAAAATTTCATTTTTTCTCTAAACGAAAACGTAATGCTTGGATCTACGATAATGGAAAAAAGGGGGAGGGGGGACCTGTCAAGCCTTACATAATTTTTAGAGGAGGAGCTGGGGGGAAGGGTTGCCATACGGTGCCTTACGAGGGGGAGGGGGTATGAAAATGGGAAAAGTGCCTTACGTAATTTATGGATGGCCCCTTTCATTAATAAACAATGCGAGGGGTAGTTAAAATGGCAAATGGGTTCTTGAAGAGGAGGAAGCAAACCGCGTATTTTTAGGACGGTGATCCAGCTGACTGCGAGCTTACTCACTTCATTGAACACAAACAGGAGCACAGGATTGCCAAGATACTTTATTCTGTCTATCAATAAAGCCCTCTTTGCGTAAATCAGACCAAAGAGATGATTTACTCGCGTAATTTATTTTCCGGATTTGGATATGGTAAATTTTCAAAATTTATCGGCGAGCTTGAGTGGATTCGTATGCTCGGCATCGTAATATTGAGAGGAAGTTGACTAAATGTTACACAAACTGAAATTCTGACCACGGTACGCAACTTTTCACATCTAATAATTCAAAACTTAGCATCTGCATTCTATTCAAAACTCTGCACAGCTTCCCCTCCAATAAAAAAAACAAAATAAATCTGATCATTCTTTGTGAAAAGTTGTATGGGAAAAGCTTAAACAAGAGCATCTTTGACGCATAAAGGAGGAACACATACTACTGTCGAACGCATACTTCGTTTAAAATAGAGACTTGCGAGTACAGGTTTGCAATTAATTATGGTGGAAGTCGAAATAATCGCTACGCATGGACTATCTTCTTCCCAAAAAAACCTTGCCAGGCTTATTGCTGGGGGAGAGGGGATATGGAGTTAACTCAAACTAAATTTTTGGGCGTAAAATGTCAAAGTTTAGAAAATAAACCTTTATACATATGGACACATGTTTACCAAAAAATTGACTACATCCTCATAAAGCAGGATGCACATGCCTAACGTGGAATGAAGCGTCTCTAAGAATCATTAGGGCAGCGTATATCTGATGACAAACTTTATGGAGCAGCCCCTTGCGAAATTCATCACGACTGATCTTACATATTAAAAAAACCTCATTATTTTTTACGCTGTTGCTTACATTATGTAGTTTACTCTCACTCTCACTTTTCTAAAAACGAGTTTTAATAAGTACCTTTCATTCATTTGCATTACATGTGAAATCTATTTTTCTCCCTACTTTTTAATTTCAACATATTTAGATTTGGTTTTTCTTCAAATTTAACATTTTGTAGAGAAAATAACCACATTGTATGAATCGGCTCTGCAAATTGATGCTCCACCCTTTGAAAACTATGAACCCTTCGTGAGCCCTCACGGAATGAAAGCATGCACAACAGCAAAAGCATAATGCTGGAATCGAAACTTTGTTTTAAAGGGATGACAAATCTTATAATTATCAATAAATTATTTCCAATAACATTATTTTTAGGGGCCTCTCTGGCCTCACTGTTGATAAATTAAAGCGGGACTAATATATCTGCATAGAGACTTCATAAGCGATAATTACATAGTACCTTCAATGAAAATGTATTCTCCTTGTTTTAGTATAAACAACCATGGTAGCTATTTTTCCAACGGGACTCTCTTTCAATAATCACTTGAAATACTACTACACACACTACACTGTACCATGATTGTTATTATTATTATTCTATAAAAAACACTTCTTACAAAAAAGACCATTAGCCCACGAGGGATACATGGATCTCATTTAGCAAAAAGGAGCCAGCGCGAATGCAGTGTTGTAAAAATGTTGCTTCTTTGTAATTTCTTAAAAAATCTCCCAGAATAGCAAATGGTTTTTGCTCCTTACCAAGAAATTGTGTACTCTGAAGGAAAGTAACTGTGTAAATTTTAATACTGTGCATACATTAGGTATTTTTAAAAGTAAAGAAGAAGTTGCACGATTTTGAAAACACTGTATAACCGCGCTGGTTCCTTTTTGCGAAATTCGACCCACATGGTCAAAACATTAAAGAAATTACTAAAAATATTAATAAAATCTGTCATTAGAAATGTGTACCTGTAAGATGAACAGTCTCGTCATGTCATTTTAATTGCTCTTAAACACACATTGCCGGGACAATTGGAACTAGGCCCGCTACTTAAACTGGACTCGACGGGAAAATAAAAGCATCATGTCCTCCGACGAACACAAACGAAACAGCACCTCCTGCCTCAATGGCCAAATGACTGAGGGCTTGATATCTTTTTCACTCCGTCGTCGGAAAAATATTGCGGGACTGCGGAAGTTATTCCATTCCAAATTGAAGCCGCGGATAGTTTTTAGTTCAAGTATCTCTATCTGGAGCTGATAATTTGGCTGGGTTGCTGTGCCGCCGGGAAAAACCGTGGATTTCCACGCGTTTCCCGGTGCGCGACGGGGAAAATTGGTAACGACGGTGAAGGATCGATTCCACTTTCCTCCAGCAGCCCCCTACCCCGATCCCGCCTGGAAAATTATAACTTTGCTGTTTCGTCGGCGTCGTCGCTCATAAACAAGCAATTTTAGTTTTACATCAATCAAACTCAATTGCCCAAGACAAGATATCTCTGTGGAACGAGACGTGTATAATAAAAAGACCTCCTGTGGTTCTGCACGAATCTTTCTGCTATGCCTACCTCCAGTTGGGGAATGTCTGCGCATTGCATCGCCCCGGGCGCCGTTGAGTGGGGGTGGGTGGGGGCACGCGACAAGGGACCCGTTTTGAACACTGTCGTGCTGAGGAAAAACGCCGTATTGACCTTCAGCCGTTGCCAAATTTCCTTTGATAAAACACGAATGTTCTGGAAAACTTGTGAATATTTTTGTTTCAATTTTTCAGTTAATTTTTCTCGCAATTTCACCGAAAGTTCCTGATAATTTTAGGGGAAAATATTCATAACTTTCTTCAAAAATACAAATTTTTATCGAAGGAAATGTGGCAACTCTCGAATGTTCATACGGCGTTCTTCCTAAGCACGTTAGAACAGATGATGGCTGTAAAACGGTCGGAGGTGGAAATTGCAATTTTTCCGTCTTTTCCGGCGTTTGAGACGCTTCAATATTACCGCAGAAAGTAACAGAGATATTACTTGTGCACGTTTTTATATTCTCCACCTCGTAGTTATGGTTGAATCCAATTTAAATACAAAAAACTTCAGTCCACAAAATTTACAGCTGTAAAACTTTTAAAGTTGATGACTATCTATGACTTTAAACGCGCGCATTATTATGAAGTTTATAGTTCAGCAGGTGAACTTTATACATTGAAAATCAAGGACTACATACTTGTGACATTTCTTTCGTAGCTTTATAAGATATTTAAACGGTAGTCATCTGATTTCCGTGCTTAAAAAATTTTTCTTCGTCTTGAAATTTAGAACTCTATTCCAAATTCTTAAACCGTAACAAAAAGAGAAAAAATCATTCGAATGATTTGCAATGCAAAGAGGTAAAATAACAGAATTATTTTCCAGCATCAAAAATGTGGAACTTGTATAAAACAAAATGTGATAAAAACTTAATGAAAGATCAACAAACATTCGATGACAAGCGCTTTTTCATAAATATTATTTTATTACCTAATATAACAAAATGTAAACCTTAATACCAATAACGAATAATTTAAAGGAAAATCAGGTTCTGATTTATGTAAATTTAAATGCGATTGAGAATTTTTATTTCGTACAAGGGTTCGTTGTGTAATTAATGATGCTCGCCTGAAAAAAGGGGGGGAGAGTAAAAGAAAGGGGGGGGAGAGTAAAAGAAAGGGGGGGGGGGNCACAACTCAAATCATATCATTCATCGAGGGACCTTTAATACATAGAAAAAAAAGGAGGTGTTTGCATCTGGAGGTTTGTTTACCCTGTGACGTAGGTCGGTACAACCTGACCAGCGAAATCCGGAATTCGAAGTATGATGTCCGATTTTTTTTCTTAAATCAACTCATGATATAATTTCAGAATGCTCGTAGGTTACTGTATGATTAGGATATTTCACCTGAGAAGACTTTTTTTTAACAGAGGGTGGAGGATTTGAATCTACTAACAGGAAAAACGGTATAAGTTTTACTTCAGAACAGAATCTGGAAAATTTCAGTATAGTCAAAATCGTGTTCTAGTAAAATTGTGACGAATCAGTATGTGCAGCATCATACGAGGCCTTTGGCCTCATCCAGTGGTCCGTCGCACAGTGTATCGAGTCAATGGGAGAGATCGGACAATATTTGGAAACTTAAAAAGCTTATAACTCCACTTATACACAATTTTGAGGTTCTAAAAGTGGCTCTGTTGGTTTCCTCGTGACATTCCCTTTTAAAAACACCCCTTAAAATTTAACATGTGACGAAATAAACATCAAAATTTGTAGTTTTAGTCAAAAATGTCATAGCCGACCTCTCTAATTGACTCAATCTAATGTGCGTCGTTAAATTCCTTCCGTATTTTTGATATTATTCCGTTTTCCTTGAGCTGGGCCTGTGGCAATGGGTTCGAAGTTGTATCTCCTTGCGCGGGTGGGGGCGGAGACAAGGGATCGGAGATCGGGGATGACGTAGGGCTGGAGGAGATCGCGGGGGCGGTGGGCGAGGAGGCGGGAGAGGGAGAGTGTGGGTGGTTGGAAGTCGCGGTTTTGGGCCGCCGCCGTGGGGGTGCCAGCCTTGTAGACGTGCGGGTGGACGATGTGATTGTTGCCGTCTTCGGGGGCGGCAGCTTGCAGTTTGGCTGGCGACAGAGGGTGCTGCAGTTGTGCGAACGGAAGCACCATCTTACTCTCGGGATCCAACATGACCATGTGGTGGTGATGATGGTGGTAGTGTTTGATCTTCTTCGGGGGTAAATATACGACCACTCTGGAAAAAAAAGTTTAATCGATTCATGAACTGAGGGCTTAAATCCATCTTCGTATGGTTTTTGGCCGGAAACCACTCCAGAAAAAAATTCAATCGATTCAATGAACTAGTAGTTTAAAAACATCATCATGAATACGAAAGGGTATTATATCCTTAACCCTCTATGATAAAGCGTCACGAATTCGTAACAACGTATTTTCGGCTTTTTTGAAAATAGAGTCTTTCCACTGTGCTATGATTTTGCAAAATTTCATTAGTTTTCTTCTTTTTTTTAAAAATTGATTCCCTTAACTTCAAAATTTTGAAAAAAAAATTTGGTGCTCTTTTTTTTATGATACCTATAAAATAGATTAATGTCCCCTAGATTCTGAGATCCAAAATTAATTCATGCCATAGAGGGTTACTGTATAAATTATCGTGCAAGTTCGACAGATTTCAACATTAGGTCTTAACACGGTTATCCATCCATATTGAGCGTATTATTGTAAACCCTCAGGTGCCCCAGCCGAGTCAAATTGACCCGAGGCTAACTAAATACACAGGACCCGCGGGTTACATTATGGGGCCGGTACATACGAGCTTCAGATATAGGTCTACAAATACGTCTTCAAAAAGAATCAGACGTCAAGTTGAAAAATAGAAAAAAATCAAGAGTCAACACGATCGAATATAGGAGAAACGTATTCGGGCCTAGTGTCCTAACTTAGCGTGGAGCGGGGCGTTGCGAGTTTTCGCCTCGCGCCATCGCGCCTTCAATTTTGCAGACGCAACACGGACATCCATCAAGTACGAATAGTTGTATCTTTGCGCCGTTATCAACACACTTCCTTTCCGGTTATAGGACTTTTGGTCCAATTTTTTTTGTCCACAAATTTTTTCGTCCAATTTATTTTGTCCACGACTTTTTGTCCTTGAAATCTGGTCCAAGTTAAATTCGTCCTGGTAAATAGTTAGTCCTTCGCATTTGTTCGTCCAGTGGTATTAGGTCACATTTCTGTGGTCCAGTAAGGTAAAAAAGTTATGTCCAAAACTCACGTCCAATGAGGCCGTTTCAGCTACTTCCTTTCAGCTTTCAGCTACTTTCAGTCATCGTCTGAGTCTCCTTCGTCCGAGTCCGGTGGATCTGCGCGTGGCGTGTGAATCAATTGGCGTTAAGATCAATTTATTTCGTAGCTATGGAGACCCTTAAATTTAATCCCAACATCGAAAGAAAAAACATCGAAGAGGTTATTTTAAAATTTTCGTTTAAAATTCAATGACGGTATATATTTTTGTTTTGAAATTTTATTAGTGTGGGTGACATTTGTTGATATACCATCCCCAAATCGAAAGAAGAAACATCAAAGAGGTGATTTTAAAATTGCCAACATCGTCCGAAATTACCAACATTACAAGGACACGAACTCACTTAAGAAGTACCTCCGAGCATGTGCGTACCACCTCAAGTTGCACACGCCACGCGCAGATCCACCGGACTCGGACGAAGAAGACTCAGACGATGACTGAAAGTAGCTGAAAGCTGAAAGGAAATAGCTGAAACGGCCTCATTGGACGTGAGTTTTGGACATAACTTTTTTACCTTACTGGACCACAGAAATGTGACCTAATACCACTGGACGAACAAATGCGTAGGACTAACTATTTACCAGGACGAATTTAACTTGGACCAGATTTCAAGGACAAAAAGTCGTGGACAAAATAAATTGGACGAAAAAATTTATGGACAAAAAAAATTGGACCAAAAGTCCTGTAACCTCCTTTCCCTTGCTCTATTTTCATACTGTGTTGGTACAGTTCGTATTATTTGTAGTGGTGCTTCAAGGACTGCGCGAGCAGCACAGCTGAGGGTAGAATAGACGTAATCCGTAACCTTTTTTTTGTAACTTTTCTCCCAAATCTGAGTGACACCTCATCGACAGCATAAAGCGGTGCATCAACGCGCGTTGAGGTGTTATCTCTTATTTTTAAAATTTGAGAAAATTTAAGGTTATTTTTCCTTAAAATATGCTATGATGTGCCGTCTGAATCAATAATCCTTTTGAAAACATAAATCAATACATGAACAGGTTAGAATTTTTCACAAACGCCCTAAATGGCGTCCAAAAATTGTTATTTTGACAAGAGTTCTGTTGTGTCAAGAAATTTCTCTTTGACGTCTACACCTAGAAATCCAGAGACAGATCAAACTGATCAATAACTTTCTCTTCTGGAGGAGTTATACGTATGTACATATATGGCCGATGAGGAGGGGGTTTTAGAAAACGCCAGTATGTTACCAAGTTAAAAATTTCAAAGGAAGTACTTCTTTAGTTCAAATAAATACGTAAGACTTCGATAAGCATCAATATCAACGTATTTAAATACGGGTCAATTTGACCCGACTTGGGACTGCGGGTGTAAAAACGGTCTCGGGCATTTAAGTGTTATGCTGAAGGTTGCAAATCCGTTGGCAGACAAGCCTCCCCCTCCCTCTGTCACACCATGAGCGCGTAGAATACATAAACCATCCTTTGATATCATATTTTCTTTACCTTCTTGCACAATCTGCCAATATAATCATCAGAAAAATCAGGATGAGCGCATAGGATACCTGAAAACAAACAAAAATAATCATTACTACAAACTAAAAAACTGCGGATAGTAACTGAATTAAATATGTATCAATAATGACATCATTGCTCACTTGTCTCGTCTCACAATACATAAATCAAAGACAGGATGAATTTTTTCACACAGCTAAAAATTACATTTAACAGGGATTTGCGAGATTAAAAATGAAAATATAATTTTTTCTAATTTTTTTACCGATTATGTATACGTAGAAGAGGATGTTAAAATAGTTGGACAGATGTGTCATCAAAAGAAAAGATCAGATCAAACTTTTACCTCATTGATAAGCGTTGACTGTATAGAATCAGTATTTTTCACGATGCATTTGAATTTCGAAAAAACATAGCAGTTGCTTCCGGCAGAGGTAGAGGGGTGTGCCTACATTTCCTCCGTTTTATGATATTTACGAGGACTTTTCCCAGCAGTCCCATCGCTGCCCATAAAATTCAAAGTTTTTGAAGCTTACATCTCTGGCTTTAAGAGTCACTTCAGAGTGTTTTCACCCATGAACAGCCCTCCCTAGACTTATGTAGAATGAAAATAACTCAGTTGCACCAAAAATGAAGCGCTGGGTGCAGAAAGGGCACCAGTGGCGAGGCGTGAATGATCGATTGTCGATATTTCCCCATTTGAAGCTATGGTAAAGAATCGATTATCAAGATGTTCGTTGCAAACGCCCTGTTTATTGATACTTTTTCATACGTTTAAATGGCAGATCAATCGATTTATCGTAAATCACGCCACGTCACTGAAGGGCACCTCTTGGGTGCGGTGTCTCAGGATCTCCGCTAACGTTTCATCCACTATGATTAAAGCAAATGGATGGGAATGCATTAAAACTTTCACTGAATCTTTCTCATTCTAAATTTCTGACTACTACAAATTTCAGAAAATTCGTCCAATATAGCTTCCTCTCTAAAATATAAATTAGCATTGAAAATTCTGAAACACCGCAACCAAGAACTGCCCTTCCTGCACTCAACAGTGGAAAAAAAGCTTGGATCTAGAGTCCATACTCTTAAAAACATTTACAAGAAAAAAACTCTTGATTCAATCGGACTTTTTGCTTGAATCAAAATGAAATCCGCCCAAATCAAGAGGCTCGGCGCTTCGATTCAAGGAAAACCCGGATTAAGTCAAGAGTATTTTTTCTTGCCAATGTTATTAAGAGTCTGGACTCTAAACCCAAGCGACTTTTTTTTTCCAGCGAACGTCTTTAATGTTAGTTACGACTATCTTGCCTAAAATAACTGATAGATGAGTGATGTTTTAAGCAATCGGAGCCAGTAAATCCGGGGGAAAAGTGGTTAATGAATGATACGCCAACGCGCCGTGTAATCGGGCGCAATAACCGCAGTTGGAATGAGCTCTCGAACACACGCATTTCGCAATCGGAAAATCCTTGTCAAGGGCCCCGTGAGGTCAACATTTCCGAGGACGAACGAAGAAGAATTTACGGATAACCCCTTCTTTCCAGATGCACTAGCCGCGCTCGACACACAGTTACGCAAACTAACGTGGTTGAACGCTTGTCTGACTGCGGCTAATGATTCGTTTGGGAGTCGTTCGTGTTTATAATTGAGCAGATATGCTTCTCACGGTGGCATTGCTAGTTTGATTAATGCTCCTCAAAAATAAACCGAATATATTGAATGAGGAGTCTTTGCTTCGATGACTCGGGAGCTAAAGACACTGTTTTCTGGAAAGGAAAGAAAAAGGGGGTTGATCACTGGTAATATTTCATTCTTATTTTAATAAGGGCGACCGGCAACCCTATTCAGCCGTGCTGAAGAAGAACGCCGTATGAGCCCGCACACGTTGTCGAATTTCCTTCGATAAAAGCCAAATTTACTGCGAAAATTGTAAATATCTTTTGCTAAAATTTTCAAAAAATATTGTACCCAATTTAATCTAAAATATCTGAAAATTTCAAGGAAAAATATGCTTAAATTGCGTCAAAAATATACGTCATATCAAGGAAAATTTGGCAACTCTCGAATGTCCATGCAGCGTTTTTCCTTAACAAGGCAGTATTATGGTGACTGATTGTGAGAATGCACTCCGCAGTGTGTAGTAAGTTTATCCTGTAAAGAGACAAATGCTGCATCTATTTATCGTCCATCTAAAAATGTTTTATCTATTTTTTGTTGACAGTTTGGTTTAAAATTTTTATTTAAAGCAACATACTGCATGCAATTTTAATTTTGACGTAATATAGCACTCTTAAAACGGTGCAGTACCGGCTCTTGACGTTTAAATGTTT
Source organism: Bemisia tabaci (assembly GCF_001854935.1). Classification (NCBI taxonomy): domain Eukaryota; kingdom Metazoa; phylum Arthropoda; class Insecta; order Hemiptera; family Aleyrodidae; genus Bemisia; species Bemisia tabaci. Next base: position 2,309,774 of record NW_017549038.1, on the reverse strand, counting down.
ATGAGCACACCTTTTAATTAATATTTTCTCAGTAAACGACGCCTTTCATGAAAGAACTATGGATTGGATAAAATACTTCCAAAATTGGCCGATCGGACAAGAATGATTCATGCAAGTCTGCGTGCTATGCATAGGCTCCCAATTTTATTTTAATTAATTTTTCAATGCTACACGGTGTCGCAGTTTTTCTAGTATTTTCAAATCAAATCGTTATTAAAACGCAAGCAGCCTTTGCATAGAATATATATCAATTCCCCAAAAATGTTGCAAAATTACTCTCCAACTTTTAGAATCAAGAATTTTGAAGTACCAATAAAATTATTCACACTTATACTCATTCGATGCAATAAATTCACAATTTAAAACCAATTATAGGATATAAACAGATTAGTGTTTTGTAACATTTTTTTTCAATGACAATAATTTTTTAAATTCAGTCTCTGCAAATATGTTTCGGAAAAATCAAATTTAGGAGTAAAGTCTGATCCTTTTCTCGAGGATTTGAGATCAAAACTTATTTTATCTTGATATACTTACCCTCAAAAATATTTGAGCTGGATGCTGCATACAAACTTTGTTTACCATGGCAGGGAAAAAAAGTGTTGTTTAACGTATTTTTCACCTCAAAAAAGGTATGGATGTGTTTTTGTATTTCACGTCACACTAAAAAACAACGAATACTCTTTGTTGGAAATAAAAGAAAAACTCGAATAGACACAATTAATAGGTGTTTCTCCCGTTTGATATGATTATCAAGCCACACTGAGTATTGCACAAAATCATGAATTACGAGTTGTAAGTCTATAAAAATTGCAAGCACCCATCACAATAAAAAAATTCAAAAAACGAACACTGCATCACCGATTACAACGTTAAACTTCACGAACAGCACGAGAGATTTACAGTGCACATTTGATAATATTATATAGCACCAACAGAGTATACCTTAAACTCGTTTTAAGAGTCTCAAACTGTAGAGATTAAGTGCAAGTAGCAGCTGTCATGGATCTGATTTAAATGTGCCCATTTGTGCATTGAGAACTGGATTGTGTATAGATCCTAAATACCGTTCCGTTTTGCATGGACAGTTTTAATGAAACAGCGGGTTGCTCGTCTCTCATCGTCACGGTTGCCAACTTAACGAAGCCATCCTGCGAGTCGATGAGGCAACGGTTGAAACTATTTAATATTTGTAAATTTGACAACCTGCGAAAGTCAACGCCCATCACTGCAAGTACTTTCTACGATGGGTGTAATTTTATTTGAAACCGCCTCGTTGAGAGCTCTCCATTGTCTCCAAGGAGACTTGCACTTTCTGTCACATTTTTGTGGTTTTCTCGTCTCGTTTTCGTCTCCCTGAACTTCGATCGACACCATCGACGGTAACCACGAGCACCATGGCTGCACCCGTGTCACCTCGACGTTGGTCACGAAGAAAGAACTCGATTCACTTAGGAAACACAGAGACTATTGGAGGGGCTTGAAGCACAAGGCGCATAAGTGCAATTTTTGAAAAAATCGAGTCGTCAATGATATCAAGTAAAATTAGTCCGAATGCACATACTGCGAAAAATTCGCTTTCAAAATCCAATTTTTATGCATCAAAAAGTCAGTTTAAACTCTCTTTCCGCCGTAAGGATCCATGTAATTTCGAAACTTTAAACACGTTTTCTCGGTATAGCAAAAATTGCACTTATGCACCTTGTCTTCCAAACCCCTCATTTCTCCTAGAGTACCTATATTGAGAGAGTATGGCCACTGGGGTTACCACCTCTGATTGGCTCAGCCATCTTAGGCTGAATGGAGCCCTTAGGACCCAAAAATGGCGGACGCCATAAATTAATGTAATGCAAAATGACTCAAAATGTAGTTTTCTTTGCTAATCGTAACGAGGAATTTACCCAAATGCACTATTGCGACTTCTTTACATATTTTTATGGCTAATCGTGTGCAATTTTTGAGAAAAATTATCTTAGATGTAGTAAGGTTGGCAGCAAGTGCGGTTGGTAAAAACCGTCAAAAGTTGGCAATGACCCCCTCCCATCCACAAAAACCAAAACAAAGCACCGCCATTTTTGGGTCCTAAGCCTCTCCATGGGGCCCAGTGGCCATACTCTCTCAATATAGGTACTCTAATTTCTCCAATCCATCTTAGTTTCACATATCATACGGATCGTCGTTTCCCTCGCAAAATAACGTAACTCATTTCAATGTTGCCAAATTTTCTTTCTCAAATTGCATTTTAACCAAGAGAATCTTGGGCATTTACACTTCAATTCCATAAATTGAATAGAAGAGAAAAGGTCTTGTCTTCCCACGATTGTTGTTTATTGTTTCAGTGCTGTTCCATAATTATTCAAAATTTCATTGATTGTGCCTTAGAACTCATGCGAAAATGAGACAAATTTTGGAAAAGAAACTGCCCAGGTAGGCACTTGAGAAAATCTTGTAGAAAATTAAATTACCTGGGTCAATTTTGCAACCTTGGAATGGAGATACGTTTCTTTGTCTGGATAACGACGAATTGACGGATACATGCTCTCATTATCCAGCATCGAAGCAATCATTTGCCTTTTAGCAACTTCTCTCCAAAGGGACCTATAAAGTCGCATTATAGAAAGGTCGATCAATCTACCACTAAAAGTTAACGATGTTGCAGGTTGCTCTGGATATTGGACCTTACATGGTCTTGCCATTAAAAAAAAAAAAAAATAAATAAAACAAGCAGTGAACTCCAACACAATGTGTTGATAAGGCGCGTCATTAACTCGCACATATCAACCCCTTTAGTTTTCATTTACAGAGATTTCAAAATAGGCAAACAGCATAAAAAGAGAATTCACGATCCAACACTGCGAGGTCAAAGACGCACCTTGACGAGACCGTGTATTGTGAAAGTAGAAAGCTATTCGATCGAATTTAAGTTTTTTGATCTGCCTCAAGCAAAATCTTATCAGATTCTTGAAGAAAAGTGCTACGGAATAATTTAAGCGAAGAAAGGAAAAATTCTGTCGAACTCCTAGAAGATAAAGTCGATTTAAAGGTATTTTGGGGCTAAAATACCCAAATCACCGGTAGTAAAAATCCCGTTATATTATTGAAAAGAAATTGACTCGATATAAATGCAATTGCATTAAATACGTCTTGATTTTGTTATTTTAAACGTCTTTCCATGCAAAGAAGTTCAACCATGTCGTTGCTTTATTCATTCATGAATTGAAAGTAAGCAATCTACATCCCGAAAATCTACTGATTTGCCGTAAAAAATTGCAGAAACTTGATATACCAGGTCGATGCACCCACTCGTTGAATTTACCAACCAATTTTGTGAGTGCAAATGTGTAAGAATCAATATGCTATAGTCATTTTGGGTGCATTTATTTTTCATGAAACAATAATAATTTCAATCCCGAAAAACCATCAATTTTCCGTATAAAATCGAAAAAATCAAAATATGTCAACTCCCCGACGTGAAAATTAGATTCTACGTATGTAAAATGTAAATACTTATGTATCGATATGCTGAACAGAACTATGTGTGGACAGTCAGAAGCCCGCGGCAACATTAATTCAACAGAAAAACTGTAAAAATTAGATAGGATTTTAGCCGCTTTGCCCGCCTCTCCTCGCTACTTACAACAAACCGTTCTTATACTCATCTCAAAATTTTTCTCAGAGCTTTGGGTTATTATCAGCTTCCATTTAAACTCCGGTTCGATGGCCGAATCGGCTGCCAAAAAAGCAAGCCACTGTTGAGGGGTTCTATGAGAAATTCGTGATATTATCGGCTCTCAGGAAATCACCCCATGGCTAAAATTGGTGGTATAAATGTTTAAGTGCTTAAAATAATCGTATTCAAGAAACTAAGGAATTAAACTATGGAGTCAATTTCTTTTTAATAATATAACGAATTTACTACCGGTGATTTAGCTATTATAGCCCCAGAATACTTTTAAAGCGCCTTTGCGTTCCAGAATCTCGACGGAATTTTTTTTTTTTTTTTTTTTGCTTAAACGATTCAAGAAACATTGTAGTTAAAAATATAAAGATTTTTCGATTTGGACGTATGAAAAATGTTTAACTCGTTCAGGCACACCGTGTATTGTATGGAGTACTGCTGTTATTCGACCGTTGTCTTCAGGTCAAAATTCTTACAAAGAAGCCCCTTGCAAGAGGCAAATTTTTTGTAATTTCTCCCAGTTTTTTCAGCGTTAGGTATATAAATGAATTGTTTGTCAAATTTTGAGGTCAATTATATTTAATTGTAATTTATACTTTCTTTTTTTCCCCTTCATTTTATTTTTCGTATCGAGGAGTCGAGGTTTTGTTGATTTCTTCGGATTTCGATTACTGTAACTTCTCTTCTATTCGGCCGATTTTTATGAATGAGGTCTCTTTTTATTTGTGTTTTAACGGAGAGTAAGGAAAAAATTGCTAAATACATGCGAAACAATTTTTTTTGAAAATTGGATGAATCCTAGCGTGACGGTGAAATGGTTAATGAAGCGTGAGTAATTGGGGTACGGGTATCGGCCGCGTTGGGACCCAAGGCCCATTGTTCTTCGTGACGCCGACGCAGTGATCAGGAGCGTGGGGACGAGAGGGCTTAGTGGACTCCTGTATGAGCCACGTTTAGCAAATGGTCTAATGAGTCTCGAGGCTCATCACAGATTGCACTTACCACTATCCTGGTGGCCCCGGCTATCAGAGCAAGGAGTACCAACTTTTGAAAAGGATAACAGTGTTGTGGAGATATGTCAAAGCAACGTTGTGAACAAAACGGAGTGAGTGAAATTCTCATTCAAGGAGTGCCGAACTGGTCAGCCATCCTCGAATCAGTTCGCTTGCTTCCGCTTATATATGCATATTTTAAATCAGCGCGCCCCATTCTAAGGTTTTTTTAAAAAAAACCAAGAAACGTAGACTCTTGGTATTCATTACACATAAACTAGCGAGCCCCAGAATGAGAAACAAATTTTAATCATTATTATTGACGGATTAGTAAACTTTTTACACGCTTTGGAAAATCTCAGAAGTTCGCGGTAGTCACTTTTCGGTAAGGAACTAGGGGACTCGGTTATTGTATCGAGGGGGGGGTCGAAACGATCGCAAAGGCGGTATACTACGTATACGCGCCAAAAATAAAAAACCCTTTACTTACTCTTCTATGCATTACCAGTATGATCAGTACCTCAGGGCAAAGCCCAAAACGCGGAAACTCTGAGGGGTTTATTTTGACTTTTTACATACATATATTTACTCGGGTTATACTCTTGAAGAAACTCTTTCATTTTAAGAAGGTAAGACAAAGCATAGCCTAACAGGTTCCTCAAAAAGTCTTCATTCTCCATACTTAAAAATCAATAGTTATTATATGTCAGCTTGAGACAAAATCATACGTTTTGCTCCTCTTTGGGAGATTATTGTGCTCTACAAATTCAGCGCCTCTTAAATCTTGAACACCGATCTACGTAAGTTGCAAATAGGCGTGTTAGGAGAGCTTCAAACCGGTACCCCAGTAATTTCCTCAGTATGTGACAAGGTAGTAAAATAGTGCTGGGCCCACACTATTTCGCGGGGAAAAGAAGATCCAAAAGTTCAAAAATTTCAATGGGAGTCAACATTTTGAGCTCGAATGAGAATCTGTACAAGACTGAGATGGAATTTAACCACCTTTTTACGTACAGTTCGGGCCACATTTTTTCGTGATTTTTCCAATACGTAAGCTCATTTAAACTATTATAAACCAAAGTGAGCCTCCAAAATATTTCGATTTCATTTTTCTTATCGATTTTTGGGCTAACTCAAAATCAAAATCCTCCAATTTACAAATCTGTCCCAATAAGTGTTTCACGCACACGATTTTTTTTAGTCATCTCAAGAGGACTAACTCAAAAAAAATTAACACTTCTGTTATGCTTATCATTCCAATAATATTAACTTCAATTGATCCAGATTTCATGATGTAACTCCGGAACAACTGGATTTCTTCAATAAAAAAAAAAAACATTGCGAATAATCCGTTTTTAAACACGGGAAAAAGTAAATTAGAATCATTACTTTTGATAAATTACGAGGATTCACAATTAAGCTACATTTTGCAATTTGAAACTACAATAATTGCTGGCGCAGTTTAGAAACAGCGTATGTACCATTGGTTTAGTGCGTAAGTGTCTTTTCGGATGAGCTAGATATTGTGGTTCCTAATCGAACGATGCATTAACTGATGTGTTCTGCTCAACAACTTCGCCTACAGAAAGTTGCAAGCAATAAGGCTGGCACTAAAGAACAAATTGCAGAGCTTGTATTTTGAAGGAGAAACTATCCTCGAAGTCAGTTCAGAGTAATCATAGTGCACGTACAGATATTATCATTGCGGAGTAATTTTACACTTATTTTTGACGAGTAGTTGAAGAGACAAACCCTCCATATTTAATTCGATACAGCACTATTTCAATTGACGATTTAAACTCCACATTCGGTACGTATAATACTTTTCTTAATCTCCTATCTTTTTTTTTCGATGGAGGATGAATTCATTAATTATTTTTAATGATTAACAACAACGCAAAAAGAACTCATTGCAATTTTGAAAAACATCTCTTAAGTGTAAAAATTACTATTTTATATGCAAATTATACTTGGTTAGTAAATGTGAGTTTTTATAGAATGCTTTTATTAGGAGAGTAAAATTTCTCACGAAATGTTTTGAATATATATTGAAGATTTCCAATCATATATTATTTCTTTGAAAAATGATCCGCCTTGTAAGTCTCTTCATTGTTGATCTATATTCTGCCGTGCTAGGGAAGAACGCCGTATGAGCCTGCAGACGTTGCCAAATTTCCTTCTATAAAATATTTTACTGAGAAAATTGTAAATATTTTCTCCTAAAATTTTCAGACAATATTGTACGCAATTTAATCTAAAACATCTGAAAATTTCAAAGAAAAGTGCTCATGAATGTTGTCAAAAATGCGTGTTTTATCAATGGAAATTTGGCAACTCTCGAATGTTCATACGGTGTTCTTCCTTAGCGCGGCAGTATTGCAATTTGTCCACACGAATCTTAAAAACATATTTTTTTTGAAGGAGGAAAAAATATTGCTGAGCATTATGAAACATCGCATTTGACGCACGTACATCTCTCGTTCTGCCAACGCAATATTACTCCAACTGTATTAACTTTGACCCTTAGACGTAAAGTACTTGAGGTTTCCGAGCAATAACCGTCTGATCCTCAGATAATCCGTGAATCAATAAAAATGATGAGTCGCGTCCGTCGCGTCCAGCAGTGGCGTGGCGTGCTTTGCGATATATCGATTGTTATGCCATTTAAACCCATGGGAAAGGATCGATAAACAGGATGTTCACAGCGAACACCTTAATAATCGATTCTTTACCGTAGGTTTAAATGTCATAACAATCGATATATCGCAATTCACGCCACGCCACTAGCGTCCAGTCATAAGATTTCAGATTGCATTTGATGACTTGAAACAGTTTGTATGCAATTTTAAAACTTACTTGGTCAACTCTCCTCACGGGTCAGGTGGGCCCTACAGGCTGATAATCGTATCTCGTAGCGCACTAAAAAAAGACGTTAAACATACCTAGGAATATTGAAACGCGTGGTTAAGGATGAGGCATGGGACAATCATCAATCGTCGCTCATTTTCACGCCATCAAATAGGACTTGGAGCTTGATGCAGGCGGTTGGACCGGTGGTGTCGCATCAAATGAAAAATTACTAAATTCCTTCATAGACTGATTAACTGGCTCCGTCATTCTTGCGGTGCGTAGCACGTCCATTTTCAATAGTTACATCGGAAACAATGGAGCATAAACTCAAGTCCAAATTCTGCAAAAAGTTTCGTTTGTTGATTATTATGATTGCTGAAGAATTGCCCAGAATTGCTCACCGACCATTTCCCCCCCAAAATGAGGGTGCCACCTGGTAGCCCCAAAATGAGGGTGCCACCTAGTGCCCCCGAAAAATTCCAGTCCCCCGACATTGTCCGATCGACTTCAAACCGGTGTCGAACAATCTCTCATGAATTGCTTAGAATTGCTTACCAAAAATTAGGAATTGCCATAAAGTGGACCTCCAATAAAATTCAACAACACAGTTTTGGGAGACGGACCCTTGCAAGAGATTAAAATAATTTTCCTGGTGCCATCCTCCTTCTTTGCCTTCCTCTTCCTTCTCATTTTCTTCTTCTCCGACGTATTTTTCTTCCAATTTGTCTGTCAAAGCAGGGTTACTCAATCATTTGTTAATACTGCTTGTAAAAGTACTCTCAAATTTAAAAATCGTAAATAAAATTGGCGGTGAGCCCATTGTAGTTATAATCACTTGAAATAGAGAAAAAAATTGAAAATTGGGAGAAATACTGACAACAATGGACAAGGCAATGCAACTGGCCGCCTGATTTGGCGCTTGAATGGGTTATAGTTGCATAAATATTTTGTTGCGGCTCTCGCACCTCAGATTTTACTAGAAGGGTCGCGCCCTGTCTTTGACATAAATACTTCTAATATCATTCAAAACTTTGAGCCGTAAAATGGGGGACAGTTGAGTGAGCGCACCAAGTATGTGATAAAGCGCTAAAAAAAAGTCTGGGTTTTCAAGTGACGTTACTTCAAATGTCTCAAACATTTGCCTCCATTTATCTCTAAAAATCATGTCGAGACGTTCCTCAAGAAGGACTGAATTATTTTGTCAAGAATAACATCAGTAGCCTTGTTGAACAACGAGTTTTGATGGAGACCGATACTAAATTTAGCCTATTTTTGTTTTGTATTTTGATGCGTTCTTTGACCATAGTCTGACAGATTTGGTTTTTAAGACTCCTCGGATATGTTGGACGAAAATGCGTTAAAAATTTACGAAGAAATTGAGGAGCAACTATGAGAGAAAGGAGAGGAACAGAAATAACAAGAAGGAGAGGGGAAGAAGGAGAGAAACAAAATAAGAAATAGAAGGAATGGAACGAGGAGAAGAACTAGGAGGAGAAGAAGAAAGAGGAGGAAAAAGGATAAAAATAAAGGAAGAAGTTAAAGTAAAGATATGAAATAATAATAAGAAGAGGAAAAAGAGGTGGAAAAATCAGGAGGAGAAAAACTTTTACGGGAGAAAGATTAAGTGGAGGAAGATGAAAGAAGAATACAAAGCGAGATGCAAATGAGGGAAAAAGGAGAGGAAGAAAATATGAGCATGTCCTCTTCGCTTTTTTTGTCCTTTTCCCTCCTCTTTCATCTGCCTTTCTTTTGCTCTTCTCCTTTTTTTTCGTTTTTGTCTTCCAATTCGGAATTAGACAGATTAAAATTGGACCCCGCTGAGTTTGAAATTGTGATGATGATACGAGGCCGCTTTATAATATAATTAGATGAAGATGTAAATCGAAACAAATTGACCAAGTGGTAGTAGTAGCGAGCACTTTCACAATACCTGGCCTCAGTCCGGCAGCTGCTACACAGCACAGATCCAACATATACGGTACCAACCGACCCATTGGACCAGCCGAAAATTCCCATTCGTTGCCAAATTGAACTTATTAAAAATTTTAAAATTTTATTCATCATGCAGAGAACGAAAACTAGGGAAGCTCTCCAGCAAATACATTTGGTATTTATGGAGATGAAAAATAAATTTGGATAGGAAGTCTGCAGCGTTGCAAACCGAGTTACGTATTTTTGCAGTTTCCTGTATTGTTTTTTCTGTTATAAAGAGCATCCTCAAAATGTGCTACCATATACACCAAATAATTCAGTGACGAAAAAATAGTATCAAGTCCTTGACACCGAGCTTTGAGTTTAGATCCCAGTCAGATGAGTTTAAAAGAACAAAGACTAGAGTGGGATACCTCTTTTGTTAATTTTCAAAGAATCTGACCTTTATCACCAAGTTCATGAGGTGCACATTTTGATCCATTTCGGAACTGCGGAGGAAGACCCTATTATTAACTGAAGCGGCAACGCTGTAAAACCTACTTTATTATCATTTTCGTCGCTCTGTCATCATAAGTGTCTGGTTGCGTTGGGACGCTCGCCTTTTTGGGGAGCCTTCGGTGCGTTTGCATGAATTCGCGGCTTCGTTAACGATATCACTTTCGTCGCTTTCCGGACGTAAGACCATAACTGCGCCTGTTAATGAGCTCTGTTATCCGTGCAACTCTATACTTCTTGGGGCTCACGTCAAAATTGGTTTACGCCCTTACGTCTGACAGGCGGCATTTTGCGTGGCTCCGTGATCCTCAGGCGAAATAATGAGCGCTTTTACGCATACCTGTGCCTCGAGAATAGGGGCAAATATTTAAATGTCAATTTTTCGGTAGCATATTTATAATAATGTCATGTATGATAAACTTTTCGCAAATTTTTGATCGCTCCAGCGGAGCAGGTAGGAGATTTTTTCAGCAAAATGATTCGGCCCTAATACGTTTTGAAGGCGTTGAGTCACAATAAATCGTAGAAGAGCCACGGTAAAAACTCTATGGTCTTACATGCGCATCTTAGCTTTTGACCAAAGATTCATACCCAGTGATATGATTACATAGTGACCACTTCTCAACCCCCGTGAAACATGGTATTCCCTGTGCGTTCAAGCAAAACCAGACGCTGGGTTTAGGATGTAAGCATAATGTTGCATTGGTGCCAGGTGCAGTGTTTGACCTCTCTGTTTGTATTTTGAAAATTGTATAATCCTTTTTGTTAATCGATTCATATAAAATATAAAGTAGTCGGGTGTCGAATACGAGCCTTGCGACGGCAAGTTCCATCACTATTCGTGAGAAAAAAACTTCAGTTTGTTTACTCCTAATTAATTTGACTAGAATAATCGAACCATGCTACTACGCAAAGTCTAATTCAACAATTATTTTGTCCTCAATTTTGACTGATTAAAATTAAGAGATAAAATTTTAAGTCATACATAAAATGAGAAAATAAAACACAAATGGAACAATCAAATATTTGTCCAGAACCTAATAAGTAATAAGTAAAGCTCCGAACACCATGTTAACTTCTGGAATGTTCGGTTTTATTGTAAGGAAGCTGATCACATATATTTAAGTTTGTTTTAGAGGATGATACTTGAGCATAACTCAGATATTGTAACTTTTACACCTGTATTGATGTAAGGGCAAGGCTTTTGTTATAGGAAAAACCTCGCTCATTAGGAACAATTTAATGGTGCGAATTGATTCATCTCCGATTGCAGATTAAATAATTATCCAACCTCTGTATACTCATGTTTACAAACTCACACACTAGTTAGCAGTCTCGTAATTTCACCTCTGAAGCATGTATATTATTCATCAATATGCATGCACTATTAGTGCAACGAACACGTTCATATGGATGGACACTATGATACAGTGCTCTGAAAGTAGCTCATAAAGTTGCGTAACTATGCGATTCAAAAAAATATTTCAATTATACGTGCTGCAGTGATGCACCTCTACCCCCTGCACCGATTCGGGGGCTCTAACAAATGAGCAAGATCCTTGCGACACCGCACAGTAGATCGAGTCAAAAGGAGAGCTCGGGCAAAGTTTGGAAACTTTGAACGCTTGTAACTCCGTTTATACAAAACTTTGATGTTCTAAAATTAGCTCCAATGGTTTTCTCGTGGAATTTTCTTTCGAAAGCACCTCTTGAAATTTAAAATCTGACGAAATAAAGATAAAAATTTGCAGTTTTAGTCAATAATTTTCCGACCTCCTTAATTGACTCGATCCACTGTGCGCCGCGCCGCAGCTTAGCGTAAGGAGCTTAAATTAAAAAGTGAGGATACAGTTGCAGCTTGCGCAAATGCACTTTTGATGTGCTTTAATAACTCATCCATGAAAATAAATGGAGGGACATTAACGGACAATTAATATTCCGGTCTCGCCGAGAATGCGCTGACGCTTGGTACACAGGTTTTTACAACTCTGCCCCACTGGATAAAAACCACATAACCTACATGCGTGCTCCGTTTGGATACGCGGTTTTGTCAGACGGGCAGAATCATAAGTCAATTTGGCAATAGGGTGACATACAGGGAAGAAGTGATGGTGTTTGTGAGCAACGATGTTTACGGGATCATTGCAACCTGGTTGCGTGTGAACTTTCGACATCACGTGGTGCATGCCGCGAAAATAAAAGTACCAAACCTTTCTCGAGCAAAACTATTGGTTCCACCGCCCGATGAGATCAAATGAAGCATATCATACTCTCGAATATGTAAAATCATAAGAGTAATGAGTAACGCGTCGATATATCGACGTCGATGGATCGAAATCAAGGTTTTCCATTGGCTTTCGTCTTTCACTCGCGGCGATTAATCGCCGTGTGTATCTATAGGTCTTTAATGAGCGAGAAATAGCCAGCAGTATTACCCACTTTAACAGTCATACAGAAAATACATAATTTATAGTAACAGGATGCAAAATATTTCAAATCGTGCATTTAAATACTTATTATTTAGTTAAATGAAGAACGTCACTCGAAAACTTTACGCCGAAGACGTATGATAGCAGTCCTGTTTTGGAAGCAGGAACGTTTCAAGAGTCCTTCGCTCCTTTGACGTAAAGGCGCATCTTTTTTTCCACATAAGCCACGGAAAGCATGGAGTTATACGGTGAACAGGTTTCACACGGAGATCGAGGTACGCCTTCACGTTAGAGGAACGACGAGTTGTCATGGTTGTCACGCTCACAGAGTTGATATTATCGACGATTAATTGGCCTGGAGAGTTAAAGCCGAGATTCCACGAATATTCTCCATGACTTCCACAAGTAGCCTTTCAACGAGAACAGGTGAGATAATTTCACACCGGAACTTTCGTCGCGTTGTGTATGATATAGTTAGTTACTTACTTAATTTACGACGATCAGCAACCAGGCAATTTACGTCAGGGATCGGGAAACCTTAATTTTTTAAATTTAATTGCTTAAAGAGTTTTAAAATTTCATTGACTACTATTGGATCATCTAAGCTTAAAGGATGCTGTTAAACGGATTCTAGGATTTTTAAATAAGGAATTTGCAAGACGCGTTGTTTATTAAACCCTAATCTGATTTACTAAAGTCTTATGACTCCTAACATGTGTTAAAACAAAACGCATCATAAATTGGAGGGAAGAGAAACAAATGTAGAGTAAAAATTATATGAGGAAAGAGAAGATGGATAAGAATGAGAGGGGGTGAATAAGATAAAGAAAAAGGAAAATAATAAGAAGAAGGAAGGAACGCGAGGAAAGAGAGAAGGAGAAAGAAAGGGGGAAGGAAGAATAAAAATGGGAGAAGAAAAGAAAGTAAGAGAGAAAATGAGAAAGAAAAATAAGGAGAACGAAATTAAGAATAACAGCTAAAAGAGGAAAAAGGAAAAGAACGTGAGAGAGAAAAAGGGAGAAAATAAGAAAAAGGAGAGGGGAAATAAGAAGAAAGGATTTTTTTGTCGTTTTCCCTTTTTGTTTCATTTTCACGTTTCTTTAGTCCCCCCTTTTTTTCTTCCTTCTTTATCTCCGATTTAGTTTAGAAAACGGGCCTTGTTTTTCATTGTTTACAATGGAAAATATAAACCCTTAGATGCTCAAAGCGGGTCAAATTAATCCGAAGCTTGTTAAAAGCACGTGCCCTGCGGGCTGAATGGAGCCGATGCATACGAGCTTTAGATATATGTCTACAAGTACATCGTAAAAAAGGAATTAGACATCGAATTGAAAAAAAAATCGAGTGTCAACAAAGCCCAAGATAGGAGAAACGTAATCGGGCCTCATTTTTCACTTTCTCTCCCAGATCTGAACGGCCCTTGATTGGCAGTAAAGAGCGAAACATCGAGAGCTCATGCCTCGCGCCATCGCGCCTTCAATTTTGCGGATGCAACACGGACATCCATCAAGCACGAATAGTTGTATCTCTGCGCCGTCATCAACGCAAGACTTTTCCCTTCCTCTACCTCCGTGTTGGGTTGTTTCTGTTTGTCCTATTGTAGTGGTGATTCAAGAGCTACTTGAGCAACACAGCTAAAGGAAGAGAGACGTAATCGGGCCTAATTTTTTAACTATTCTCCCGAGTGTGAATGGCACGTCCTTAGCAGCATGGAGCTTTTGTTTTGACAACTATTCCTATTGGGCCAATTTGACCTAATTATCTCTTTCTTTTGGAAGAACTACATATGAGGGGGTTTCAGGACATCTTGTCAACGGTTTTTTGTCCGCGCACCTTTTTTGTCCAGTAGTTGACGCCCACACGTAAAATAAGCAACAGTGACTTGGTCCGAATGTTATATTTTAGTCGGTATGTAAAATTATATTGACAATATGGAAATGAGAAATTGAGAGAGAATGAGGTGTTGTTATGGTTGCTCATTTTCTAAATGAAATGTTATTACTTTCTCCTTTTGAATCATCTTTTTAAATTGTCATTGGTGAATATTTGGTTCTATTTCTATCCTTAAAATATTGAATGTACAATATAACTTATATATGTATAGGTACTTTTTTATTTTTTCTTAACGAAATTATTACTTCATTTTGAAAACATTTATATTTTTAAAACGTGACAAGTATTTGTAAAACCTTTTCCAAGCGACATTAATCCCAATGAGCCGCAGTTGTGCCGACAGAAACTGCAAAAATGAATAAAAGAGGGAAAAAACCAAGAAGCACGCAATCTTTAGTTTTAACCCATTTGTACATCGATCTTTTAGAGGCAAATACGTCAAATTTTGAGCGTTTTCGTTGCGCGTACACCTCGTTGCAGCACTATAAAAGCACAAAATATATAAAAAAAAATTAAAGTGCTTTGGAAATCATTAAATTTGACACGGAACCACCAATATTTAAAAACGCACATTATATTATTATTCTCCTTTGATAATCTGATATATATTTTTTTCCCATAAATTTAAATGAGAATAATCAATACAGAGTGTGCACAAATTTCAAAATCATGAGTTAAAAAAAAGCTGACTATGCGACTTTAAACATTAAAGCCTAGCAGAGCGGAGCGGCGTGCTGCCAGCGCGTGAGGCTCACTGGCGCCTACAAACCTAAGTGGATACTTCACGCATTGCACAAGGCTTGAAGTATCCACTTAGGTTTGTAGGCGCCAGTGCGCGTATCGCGCTGGCCGCCCGCCCGCCGTGCGGCGGCGCCTGAACCAACTATTTCACAATAGAGGTGTTACACAGTATTATACGAAATTGAACGTATTAAGAATGACAGGCATCCTTTAAAAGTACAGATATTTCCTCGCAAAAAAAATCAAGATACCTATCGTACACAGGAAAAATCTAACAGCCTTTAGCTGAGGCAAATATAGAGGTAACTGGCACGTGGACCAAAACTCCTATGCCGAAAAAACGCGTGGGCGTAAATTACTGGAAAAAACAGGTGCGCGGACAAAAAATCGTTGACGAAATGTCCTATAACCTATGAGGGAGTGAAAAAATGCCGGCATACAACAAAAAAGTGGAAATTTCAAAAAAAAGAAAAAAAAGTATTGCTTACCCTTATAACAACTATTAAAATAAATGTATGTAAATGCGGGGCAATTTGATCCCACTTGGGTCTTCGCGTCTAAAACAAGTCTTGGGCATCTAAGAATCAATGCATTAGCATCAATTTAATTCATCAAACACAGCAATAAAATCATTGTTCTTAGGAGGAGCACGCATTTTTAATAGCCATTAAGATTAGCAGTATAAAGGAGCTACCTTAAGAGAATGGGTGCTAATAGTTTATTTTCATTCTGTTACTGTCTCATTAAGAGAGTAGGCTATGTACCTCTAGATAATAATAAAAAAGAGGATGAGATAACTGCAGCTTCTCATCTGCTTTTGCTCAGCCGGCTGTTCATTCCGTAATGACGTTTCCCAATTGCCGCGGTGACCATTGTGACACACACCCTCCAGCAATGTCAAGCAATCAGCAGGTGCCCTGTGTCGGAGCAGAGTGAAACGGTGGAATTTATAGATTTGAACTTTGGCGAGTAACGCCAGAATGGAGTACAAAAGATGCATCCATAACTGATAGATAAAGCTCGATTCTGGCATTTGAGTTGAGTTACCCAAACAACATTCACAATTAGGATGGAATTATTTTAAAGGAAAAATTGTAATTTCTATTTTAAAGGAAAAATTGTAATTTCTATTTTAAAGGAAAAATTGTAATTTCTATTTAAAAGGAAAAATTGTAATTTCTATTTTAAAGGAAAAATTGTAATTTCTGTACAGAAGATCAATTAACCAATAAAATTTAAAGAAAAAAAACGGAATATTTTGAAATTGAAAATTTACTCGGTTCTTGAGTAATGAAACACTAAAATTTCGAATGCATTTTTCAATTCTGAACCACAATTTCTGGCTCAGTTTACTAACAACGTATGTACAATCAGTTTCCCTATGCAGATAAGTGTTTTTATGGATAGGCCAGAAACAGTAAATCTTAATTGCAAATTACAGTCCAATTAAGCATTATAGAGAACCTCATTGGATCATCTTCCCCAAAAACTTAATTTTTAGTAATTACTAAATACTTAATTTTTCTCAGTGAATGAATGTATCGGATGCCTAAAGCAATTAGACAAAGCATGTGGTTTGCTTTGCACAGCCTAAATTATGATAAACGTCGCAAATGTTTAAATTGTTTTTCGAGAAAAACGCTCTTCTGTGAAGTGTGGTTCACAATCATCAAATTAATTCTTGGATCTCAGACGATTAACGTTGATTCGACTGTTAAAAATACAAATCAGCCGAAAATCTCCTTGATAAAAAAGCAATATTTTAAAATAAAGTACGGTGATTGTTTTCTGACTAAAAATCGTATTGAAAAATATCGAGTTACTTGCACAATCTGGCAGCCTTTGACGACATTAATTTGCGGAACTACCCGGATGCCTACGGTTTGAGCGGCTTAGCAAGCTTTGCTCTGACCAGTTATTGATTAAGATTATTTTGTAATGTTATTCGCGGATATGAGGACAATTCGTCTTTCATAATAAGCAAATTGACACATGCGTGAAGGCCCTGAAACGAAATTTTGGTATGGACGCTTGGGGACAAGTTGTGTCTCAATGGAAGAAGAAAGTAAAAACGGATTTGTTTGCTTGGCGAAGCATCTACATAATGTTCCGATCTTTTGTCAAAAAATTTACATCTTTTAAACAACGCATTAAGAGATGGGCACCCAGTGATATTACAACAGATTTCTTGAGGATTGTGGTGTCTGCGTGCAGATTTTGGAAACCACATTGGTTGACGCCTAACCCCCCCCCCCCCCCCCCNAAAAAAAAAAGCCTTGCTGAATCGCGATTTATTCAAATCGATGGCGATGAGGGATTTTTACTGTGTTTTGTGAATCTGTGCGGATTTATTGACCTTCATTAAGGGTCAATTGCACACTCAATTATCATCAAATTACCTAATAAAATGAGCGTCTATGAATTAAACTCATTCATTGACACTGAGATAGATTGAAAACAATAAAACAACATAAGTTTAACTCATAAATAATTAGTTTTTCTTTGCTGGTTACTAGAGGCACGTGTTTATTTTCCTTTAAGTTTAATCACTAAACATAAATTATGTATGAGGATATTTTCATGCAAAAGGGAAGAGGATCGAAGACAACGAGGGGAAGAGAGAAAGAACATTTCTATAAAAAGTTTGGAGTGAGTTACAATTTTGTAAGCCGAATTTTACTGAAATTAAAAATAATCCATCGGTCGTTTCAATTTGTTTCTTAGTATGTAGTGAGTAACAAACGTTAGTATACTTTTCTGCGAACGTAAAAATTAAAATTAAATCAGAAAATTGATTGGCTAATCTTTTATTACTTTTTATTTAACATTTTTAATTACCTTTGTACAGAGGCTTAAACTGTTCGATTGGATATACATTAAGCTACGCTCATCGGGGCAGGATGTCAAATTCCACACGCTGGTATAAAGGAAGAAGTCCGGGGATTATTATAAGGAAAAGACACAAACTAAACCTCCTTACATAACTCATTTATTTTCAACTCGATGCCAAAATGTTTAATCGTGCCAAGAGTAAGTTTAAAATCGAGAAAAATATTGAAGCCATTTAATTATTCTTCTCTCCCCCTCGCAACATAGTTTTTTTTTTACCATGTAAAATGTATGCATTCGACCTGAATCGAAAACAGGGTACATCTCCTTCGAGCAGACTGCAAGACCCCTGAAAAAACGAGTAAAAAACAAGACGGACCAGGGGAATATAGTTCTTGTGGCGAGATAGGAGCCACTCACCCAGTTTCAAAATAACACGGACGTGGTCCAAAGATGAATACCGATGTGTTATCAAGGAGGTTAAAAGATCGAGTCCTCATTTGAGTTAAACTCTTGAACTGTTGTTCCACGCTGTTGACTTATACATTCCAACTTGCCGTAAGCGTCAAGTCTGATTTCGCTTCACTTCCAAGTTGATCCTCGCATCGCGTGAGAGGCGCCATTAATTAATTGAAGAATCTCATCGCGATCTTTTGAGTTTGCGGGTAATTAAAATACCTTGTTGGCGATTGCGGTGCAGAAAAACTAGTATCCTTATCGTTTGTTTGAAATAATTTGTGCATGGTTGTTAGAACTTATTAAACATGAATTATTACTACCCTAGAAACAGGGGTGGAGCCTGGAAAAATTTAGGATGATACGAAGACGTATAGTTAGAAGGTGGGGTAACGCAATCACGCCGTTTTTTGGGAGAATACAAGGAGTATACTCTCTTTTCAAACCTTCAGAAGTTGTATTTATTTATTCATGTATTTTTCTGCCGGTTGCCACTCACGCCAGTTTCTCGCTTACGTCCTCTATACCTATGAGTTTAAAAAATAATTGAGAGAAGTTCAGTCAAGACTTTTGAACATTTTCAACGAATGAATGACAAAATTACGTTTAACACCAGTGTCAGCGAACCCATCAAAGAGATTATGTTATTCTCATGAAGCTTTAGAAATATTGATCTTCATGTCAACTCAGGACGTTTTTCAGGACAGTTAAACCACAATTAATCCTGCAGTTTTTATGATCTTTACAGAAGTACAATAACTTAACTGTTGGGATATTTGTTTAGGTATATTATAAGTTATAATTAAGTGATTAACTCATTAAACATACAATTGATTGCTCAGTTTCTATTGAGATGACGTTTTTGTTCCAACAAAGACTTAAACGCATGGTAATAAAGCACGAGCTTTGGAGATTGAGCTTTTGATGAAGGTCCGCAAGTATACTTTTTGAAAGGAACTTATACATTCACAAAAAAACGTTCATTCACAGCCTCCTCTTACCTTGAAAAGGAGGAATACTCAAGGATTTAGAAGATGTTTAACGTTATTGAATCATGACGGACTCCTGTTTTCCATATTCCTACATGCTAATGCTCAGAGGTAAATTGATAATATTTCCGTTTTTACTTTTAATTTTTTACGCATTTTCCTATTTTCAAAATCAACATTCATATCGTCCCCCCCCCCCCCCCCNATTAAATGAGTATGTGAATGTGATCAAGAGAACACAATGACGCAAATTGGTTTAAACATCTGAATGCAACTATTCCAGCTCAGTGATAGTCAAAGTTGCATGTCGACAAAAATGAAGGCGTTCTGCTTGAAAAATTGACTCCACAGTGTGCTCGCCGAGTACAAGTGGCAGATTCCTTGGTTTTATTTTCGTGTCAATTTACGACATTTAATATTGGATCATTTTTGCTCCCGTTCTTTATAAGTGGTTGCGTGCATTTTTGACTCAATGATTTTAACAATGGTGCGAGTTTCAACTACTCCGAAATATCACCGAAATCATTCCCGGCCGACCTGTGCGTATACCGAGATTTTGAGCGTATTTTCTTCCAGGCTGATGTGTGATGATGGCTCGAGCGGAGGCCACTGCCCTACTTAGAACGGAAGGAACTGGTGAAGCATCAAAGACCATCTTAGCGACGAGCATCAGCGGGACCCGGGGACCCCCTACCCGCAATCCAGTGGCCGCGACACACCGCCGCGCCGCCGCGCCGCCGCCGCACAGTGGATCGAGTCAATGGGAGAGGTCGGACAAAATTTGAAAACTTTAAAAGCTCATAACTCCGTTTTTACACAATTTTGAAGTTTTAAAAATGGCCCCGTCGGATTTTTCGTAAAATGTTCTTAAAGAATCACTCTTTACAATTGGTGATTTGACGAAATAAACATCTAAATATGCGGTTTTAGTGAACATGTTCGTGTCCGACCTCTCCAATTGACTCGGGCCTTGATGTCTGGTGCAAGCGCCTCATTCCGAATCTAGAGGTGTAGCTTGATAGGGAACACGGGTATCCCGACTTTTTTCTGACGCAGTTCTTTACTGGTCATGGGGCTTTTGGATCATACTTGCATAGATTTAAGTTAGTTGATAGTGATCTTTGTAAATTTTGTACAGTAGTCCGTGACACACCAGAACACACCTTTTTTTAATGCGCTAGATTTATAGATGACAAATTAAAAGTTGAATGTGAATTGAATGTTAACTTAACTCCTGAGACTATAGTGAATGAAATGATTAAAAGTAGGAATAAATGGAGATGTATTAACGAATATGTGAAGAAAATTCTGACTGTCAAAAGAGATATTTATAGCAATAATAATAAAGGACCTTTAGTGCTAGCAGTTAATTGCTAACAACACCCCCCCGGCCGACGATATACCTACGGGCGATTCCGGCACGTCTCAGAGTACTGATACCTAGTTGTGTGTTGAGTTGCAAATAAGTCTTAATAATAAGAATGACATGTAAATAATAAGTCTTGTAAAGTGTATGATAACTATGTATTTTTCTGAGATAATAATAATAAAAAAAAAAATTGACTCGGGCCATTGTGCGCCGCGCCGCACACAGCGATGTCCAGGAAGCATCGTCATTCGATCCGATTTTGTTTTTTGTAGTGCAGTAATGCATCCGACCTCATACGCGCTTACATGTGCTATAATCATATCGTATCTCGCGTAAAGGATCGTTGCTTTTCGTCGGACTCGAGACACCTTTCCTTCCTGAAATGACGTAACCTACAAAAGCAGGAGAAAGAAAGTGCCCGCGCGAGAGAGACGGATGGACCAGCCTCTTTCTGCGATGCCTCTCAAGTCGATAATATGACCGAGTTTTTTATTTGTGTTTTTTCAACGTTTTTTCTGTAGGAAATCGTCGACTTGCAGGAAAAGGAGAGGAAGGCTCACGGTAAAAAATTAAAGTATTAACGTTTCTGGGATTTGGCTTTATGGGTTCACTACAACAAATACGGATGGAGTTGGGAATGTTTCATTTTTTCTTGGTGAAGAACCTATGTAAGTTCCGATTTCCTAATCAATGATTGAGAATAATCCTGGAATTGCAATCCGTAAAAAAAATGTTCTTGCATTCTTGATGTGTCGGCGGATTGTAGGGAGCCTTAGATCTGAATCGCTGTCACTTGTACAATATTTAAACGGACAATGTTGTTAAAATTTAAAGAGTTTTGTATTTTTACATGCAAGTTCCGATTTCTCAATCAGCAGTCGAAAATAACTTTGGCATTTAAATCGGTAAAAAATCGCTCTTGCATTCCTGAAGTGTCAGAGAATTCTAATGAACTCCATATCTGGAGCGTATATGCTCTCGCACATCTTTCACACACATAATATTTAAGCAAACTGTTTCGTAGATATTAACAAGCTGAGTAACTTCACTTAGTGCCGGCTAAAGACCATAAAGGTCGAATGGTGGAACAGTATTCAGCAGTAAGCCGTTGCAGCGATTGTAGGACATACAAATTTGCAGCTTGGAGTGCATTTGCTTTAAAATAAAATGTGCATCTGAGACTTTGTTGATCTTAAGAGAACGCGTGATAGTCCATCTTTACAAAAAAAGGAATAAGCATAGGAATAAAAGTTGAGCTGACTGTACCTATGGAGACCTTTTTTAATACCACTTGAAAGCGGCTAGCTCTGGAGACTGAACATCGATATTTTTTCTTAAAGTTTTAGATGTTTGTAGTTGCGAATCGCAACTTGCGATGTATTCAGTTACTTCCATCGCAGGGAGATAACCTAACTGACCTGCGCAAGTTCTCAAAAGTTGTATTTTTTCCGAAGGAAGGGGTAGGGGCACTCGCCGCAAGAGCAAGAACCCGTTCTATTCCGGATCAAAATTTGTGTTTCACATCAAACACGCACACGGCTCATTAAGTAAGAATCGGCAATTTAGGAGAAACCAACAGAATTAAGACACGAAAGAGGAAATCTGGGTCACTGATTGCTCTACGATATGTGCCCAGCTTCCAGTTCATCGCAGTGGCCGGCGTTCATGCCTATCTGGAAAATCTTAACGCCCTCTGCATATGATTACATGCTCGTGCAAACTTACTCGAAGCTGTTATGCATTTAGCACTTGCTGCACAGTTGTGGAGGCAGCGAACTTGGAAGCAGTCACCTGCATTGTCGCGTGCGCCGTGCCACTAATCTGCCAAGTGCCATGCTAAGGAAGAACGCCGTATGAGCCATCAGGCGTTGCCAAATTTCCTTCGAATAACAACGAATTTTCAGGAAATTTTTTTAATATTTCTCCTTCAAATTTTCGGAGCATTTTTTTACGAAATTTGATCTAAAGAGTAAGAGAATTTCAGGGAAAAGTATTCATAACTTTCTCCAAAAAAAGATATTTTCTGAAAGGAAATTTGGCAACATTCGAATGCTCATACGGCGTTTGCCCTTAGCGCGGAAGTAATCGCCACTGATGAATTGGACCAGGTAGATATGAATTTCGATGAGGGATACTGTTAGTCCGAGATCACGATGATATTTTGTGACGAACTCGTGACACAAGTTTTGACCGCTTAAATCAGTAGCCTTACATGCACTGACACTGAAAATGAACGTTGGCTATGTCCAAGTGTTTATCAACACGCGGTAGACAACCATTTTTCGTGTCAGTTCAGATTTTGAGTGCTCAAAATCTGTGTCCCGCGAGTTTGTTACAAAGTGTCGTCGGGCTTTCGGCCTATCTGAAATTACTTGAAGATCTAGTGGACGATGGAGACCTTACAATGACCTCTAGCAGGGTTTATGACAAAGTAATTTATGGTATCATTGATTGATGAAAGTTAGTCATTAGTCATTTTTGGGCCCAAAAAATCGTTTATTGGTTTCTTTTCCAATCGAATTCTACGTATATAAACTCAGCTGTAATTTAAGATCATATTATTTTTTTCAAAATCTGATCATCATTGAATAAGTCATGCAACGTTTTGTAACACTCAGAATAACGTCATTCTTTTGTGTGTTCAAAAATTCTTACTTTAAACTTCAAAACAACGTGTTTGGCCTTAAGTTGTCTGGATCTGGTGGATGGACTTTCAAGACCTTTTTTTGTTTTTTCCCTATGTTGCTCGACAAATGTTTGACTACAAATCGATATACCAGCACAACCCAGTGGCATACTTATATACATTCCGTCATATTTACAACAATGGACCGGAGATAATTTTTATAGCTGCTCGAATCAGTTGGTCTCATTATTTACCAAATTAAATGTGCCCCCGCTTTCTGCCCCACACTTTGGCCCAGCGCTGCTTTTATTTCTTACCTTATCTTGATCAGATCCATCCAAGGTCAGCAGCTATCTTTTCTGAAACAATATCTGAGGCGCTAACATGAGACTTGCGACATTACAGGCTACGTGAGGGCAATCGGGTTAGATCGATAACAGTAAATTCGGCTATCGGTGATTGCATCCGAATCTGGAATCATAGTAATAAAGTAGAGCCCGAAATTGCGTCATTCGCGCATAGGCCCCTATCCCTCTGCCTACTTCACATACGCTAGATGTACTCGATTTGAGCATTCTTGTCACAAAAGCACCTTCTCGCGAAGTACTCATCAACGAGGCTGTGACCCACTTATAGAACCAACAGCTTCTTAATTTTTACAAGGTTTTCAATCAACGAGCAATTTCTTGTGCATCTCCTAGGTTTTCTATAAAGAATTAGATCATCAGAGGTTTAAGTTGTTACTTTTAGTAGAAACGCATCGTTTTTTAAATAAGTAAAAATAAAATTGCTACGCAGAAAAAATGAGGGGCTTGGAATGCAAGGCGCATAAGTGCAGTTTTTGAAAAAAAAATCGAGATTTGAATGATTTCTATTTGATCTATACTTAATGCTAATTCTGTGGGAAATTCGCTCCCAATTTCCAGTTTTCAAGCATCAAAAAGTCAGTTTGAACTTTAATTTCGAAACTTCAAACGGCCGTCTCTCGAAGTAGCAAAAACTGCACTATGCGCCTTGTCCTCCAAGCCCCTTAAATCATAGTGATCAGAATATCTTGGGTTACCCAAGCGACAAATTACAATAGAATTTCAACAATTTTTTTGAACCCCCTCTACACGGAAACTCTCAAAAGCTGAATATTATTGAGAATCCTATACAATATTATTTGAAGAGTGTGCGCAAGTTCCAACCGGATTTTTTTTGTTCTTTTATTTTGTATTTTTATATTTTATTCTATTTCATTGGTTATTTTTTATTTTTTATTCTTTCTTGTGAGAGGATATACGAGAAAAAAGAAGAAAAATCTCAGACAAAAATCACCGATAAGCGCATTATTGATATTAACTTCAGATCCCCAAAAAATAAAACCATGATTGCTGAAATGATTTTATTTACTCTAATTAAATAAGAGCCGTCTATGAGAAGTAGATCTCTAAATTACGGATGGGAGGGATATTCGAAATCAATTATTTTATCCTCTGATATGTAATTTAGTTTAAATCAATTTTGTGCACTCGTAAGCGTGTTGCAATTTGCATGTTTAAAACGGATGGGAAGTAGAAGGAACTGTGTGTGATAAATTAGTTCGTGGACACGTCCGAACATGATGAAGAATAAGAATAAACTTTTATTGATGTTTGTAAAAAAGGAAGAAAAAAACTGGTCTCGGACCATTTAAGACGTTCCGTCGTTGAGAAAGGTGTGTGGGAAGCAATCAATTTAGCTTTATTACCACCCGCGTCGATTGTGCATGCATTATACTGATATACAAACCTTAGAAAATTTCACAATAACTCGACAATGAGATTTTTTATATCCTGAAATAATTGAATTCCAATTGAATTTAACCTTCATTTAGCTCCACTTTCAGTTTGGCCTCTATTTCACTTGTAACTAATGTGGTGCTATTAATCAGTCCAAGATTTTGGTGTGTTATAATGTTAGTGAAGTCGTCTCATTCTTTTTTTTCTTTTAGGTGCTATTAAGGAACAGCCCCCGTGCTTCTGTTTTGAGATTCTAGACTCTGATTTTTTCCCCCGTAACGGCTTACAAAAAAATTGAACGTTAGAATTTTTTAATGCTTAAATTGCATCACTCCAAAGAGGAGGAATTAGCGTGATGAGTTTAGCCCAGTGTAACAGGTGCCATCGAAATATGTATATTAGATTGTTGGTAATGTTGTTCAAAGCTGTATACATTTTTGGATTAAATAAAGGAAAAATGTGCGATGAAAAATTTTACTGATGAGCATTAAAGAAAACGATTTGGTTACGTCTATTTGAGGATGTTGCGTTAATTAAAAATGAATTGATGCCTTCTCAAATGATTGAGCCGGTTAAATGGAATTTGCAAACAATAAAAATTCAATTTTTGAAGATTTGTGTGCGGTTATCGAATGGCGCGAGAGATTGATCATGCCGGCTCACCATTTTCGCGAGTTGTCAACGCGGCCGTGATAAGGAAAAACGCCTTATGAACATTCGATAGTTGCCAATTTTCCCAAAATAAAAAATAAATATTCGACGAATAAATATATAGTTTTCCTCGCGTAATAGCTTAGCTGCCATCATGATTAAAATTTGGTAATTTTGTTGAATAACTGTAACTTTTGATTCAATTAAGAAAAGATTTGGCTGGGGCCTTATTCTCTCTCGAAAATTATCCTCTTTTGGAGGTGCTTTGACCAATTGCTTCTCTTAAATCGAACAAGGGCAACCTTTTACGTAGATATTTTCGTACCTAACTGTCGCAATTTAGCTTATAATCATCCTATGGCTTATACGAGCCCTCTCTTGGATGTTTATGAAGAAATTTACGTTGGAAGTTTCATAGTTAACTATTTACCCTATAAATGGTCAATCTCTATAGAAGAAACTCCCAAAAGAAGACGCGCCTGACTTCTAAAACGGAACCTCCCACCAGAGATTGCACCAGGAATCCCACGCTCCTCAAGGAGTTCCTCGGATCGAAATAACTCTGATCATCGTCAAATTTTGGCGACGGGTGGTGATAAAAATTGACGCACCTGCTAATGGGCATTTTTGACCCGAGACACAGCACGGGGTCTTTAAGAGATTGCCTCTTGGTGGGGCCGACGTCTAGGATGTGCATTGGAATGTATTACACAATTCCGTAGCTCCACTGAGGATGACCACTCGTCCGTCAGTGGGCGTGCATCTTCTTGTCATCGAGTCGGGTTATTCGAGATTAAAATTTATCATAAGAATATTTGAAACATATTTTCAGTGAGCTAGACGGATAAGATCAAAAAAGGAAAAAAGAGAATTAAAACTTCAGGATGAAGGGAAAGTCGGTTATTCCTCTGTCAGATAGTAAGTTAGTGAACCCAGAATCCTTCATAAAAATTAAGAAAACGTTTTGGTGCGCCATTTCAAGCATGAGCATATAGAAAGCAAGAGGGCTAAAAATTAAGAAGGAGTGAGAGTCAAATGGGCTTACAGTTGTATAATAAAAAGCTGCAAATGTTTAGTTGCTAATTTATTTTTTACAAAGAAACAACTCAAATCGGGACTAAGGCCGCAAATAATAAAAAGAACACATAAAATAAAATAAAATAAAATAAAAAGCCCAGGACGTTTCCCAGGGATCACACCCACATCTTCAACCGGCAAAAACAAAAAAAATGAAAAAGAAGGACAATATGAGTCACTTTAACTGTTTCTTTGTCATTATTTCGGGCCGATTAAGTCGTTTCTTCTTTTATTTTTTACGCATATTTTTTCGTGTTTTTCATTAAGATTTTGCAAAAATCCTGCTAAATTTCAATAAATAACTTGAACCTTTCAATGAATGGGAAATTAAACTCTTGCAACATTGCAATTAAGCCCTTCTGATCGCCCGTCCTATTCAAAGCCCTCCACCGAAGCCCATTTCAATTTTCCTCTTACCCGTAAGCTAAACGGCTGCTCCCTATGATCCTGGAAAAATATACTTAATACTTCCTACCACTGCTTCCCTATTGTTTATTACTTCCATCACTCAGAGCAGGAGACCAATATCCTTCATGGATTATATGCATGAGAGTATCAGATTGACTTGAAATATTTAAGAAGAAACCGTGCTTTATATTGGAAAGAGGATTTTGAATTGCCAAATGCTTTAAGGCTGATTTTGTTTCATGTGCATCCTTTCAAGAACTTTTTCAGTCCGTATAATACTGCCCTGCTAAGAGAGAACGCCGTACGAATATTCAAAAGTTGCCAAATCTCCTCGGATAAAACGGGTATTTTGGAGGAAAGTCATGCATGCTTTTTTTGAAATTTTTAGATATTTTTGATTAAATTGCAAACAGAATTGTCTGGAAAATTTGTAGAAAAATATTCACAATTTTCCCAGTAAATTCGTTTTATATTGATGGAAATAGGGCAACGACTAAAGGCTCATACGACGTTCCTTCTCAGCACGGTAGAATAAATGTTAGTATCCGAGCATAATTTTTTTTAATAACGCCAGTCGCATAAAACCGATGACTCAAATGCGCTGCTCTGGTTTTCAGTCTCACTTTTCTTCGCCCGCCAATGGTCAGCCGTACGTCTTTATGTTGAAAGGACCTATGTGTAAAATGATCAAGCGCAAAATGAACTATGTCCACGGGGTTCGCGCGCATCATAGATCATTTTGCTTTAATTCAGCTGTACGTGATTTCTTTTAGCCGTCGAGTTGAGAAGGCAAACAGTTAATTATAAACTCACGAAGTCCGGCGTTACCTCATAATTAAGTTATGTCGGGTTCAACTTGCCGACCAACGTGTCGGTTGCGTCGCTAATGCGAATGGGCATACGAACAATTAGAGAGAAAGAAAAGGGAGGAAGAGCAGTAGGGTAAACGAGAGGAGAGGAGCGGGCCGGTAGCTGGCCTGGTGAACCCCCGTATGACCTCTATACTGCCGGGCTAAGGAAAAACGCCGTATAAACTTTCGAGGGTTGCCAAATTTCCCCGTAAAAATATGTATTTATGAGGAAAGTTATTCAAATTTTTCCTTGAAATTTTTAGGTATTTTAGATCAAATTGCGAAAAAAATTGTCCGAAAAATTTGAAGAAAAATATTCCAAATTTTCCCAGTTAATTCGTGTTTTATTGAAGGCAATCTGGCAACGTTTAAAAGCGTTTACGGCGTTCTTCCTCAGCACGGCAGTATATACTCATTGCCGCGCGCACCACGGGAGCCATGGACGGACGAACAAGTGGCGGCCGATAAAGCGAGTAAAATGAATGCATAATAAGTCGTTTTCTAAGGCAATGGTTTTTGGCATTCAGCATACTCACATAACACGCGTTCGGGATGATTTAATTCGACTGGACGAAAGCGTCTGAAAGACCTTTAGAGGAAGTCGCTTTAATTGCGTCCAGATTAGAAAGTATTGAGGAGTAACCCGTGTATATCATCGGCTCGGCTCATAATATGCTCGCGGTGCGCCGCCGATTTGATTTGTATCATGTGGCCTCGGCTGATTGTCAAGTCTGTCACCTAATGCAGGATTTGGACACGAGTTTTTTTTTTTTTATCAACCTTAAAGATAGTCAATAGATGCTGGAGGTCAAATTCAGTAGTTGTTACAAATTGTACAAAAATTCAAGTGTTGATAAAAATGAAAATAAAAATAAAAATAAAAAAGAAGAAGAAAAATAAAAAGAAAAAGGAAAAGAAAGAGAGAAAAGAAAAAGAAAAAGAAAAAAAGAAGAAAAAAAACAGAAGAAGAAAAAGAAAGAGAAAAAGAAAAAAGAAGAAGAAGAAGAAGAAAAATAAAAAATAAGAAGAAAAAGAAAAAGAAAAAGAAAAAAAGCAGAAGAAAAAGTAAAAGAAAAAGAAAAAAGAAGAAGAAAAATTTAAATAAAAAAAGAAGAAAAAGAAACAGAAAAGAAGAAAAAAAAGAAACAAAAAAAGAAAAAGAAACCCGAACAGGTCACAGGTTAACAGGTTTTTTTAATACATCTTGACTAAATTATGATTTTGATTACTCTATGATGAAATTGATTCAGACTAGTATTCAGCAAAATAACAAAGATACATACTTTGGTGCATGCAGGTAGATACACTTAATGGTTCGAAAATATACAGGGTGATCCAAAAGTCCCTTCCACCCCCTCTAACTTTTTACCTAATTGAGGTAAAGATTTGAAACTTGGGGGATATTCCTAGGTCAAAGGGAGCTACTTTTTGGCCCCCCTAAAATTTTCAGGGGGGCCCCCCTTGGGGGGGCAACGGCCCCCAACTTTTAATATTCAAATGGGAAGACCCCCTTTGTGATAGCTCGTTCGAAAGAGCATAAAAAAAGAAAACTTTTCGCGCAAACCCGAAGTCAATATCTCAAACCGTTTCAAAATGGCGGCCGGTTAAAGTTCAAAATGGCCGAAAATTCACACCGGTTATTTGTCGATGGATTTGCGCGAAAATCGGTATGTAGGGGTATTTTGACACGAGAAAAACGAATTTGACGTTAGATTTTCAAAAAAACCAAAATTTCAAAAATGGCCGCCGGTTACAGTTCAAAATGACAAAAAATTGATTTTTTTAGAAATCTAAGTTCAAATTTGTTTATCTTATGCCAAAATACTCTCAAATTCCAAGTTTTAGGCAAATCCATCAGCAAAAAACCGAGGTGACAATTTTCGGCCATTTTAAACTTTAACCGGCGGCCATTTTTGAAATTTTGGTTTTTTTGAAAATCTAACGTCAAATTCGTTTTTCTCGTGTCAAAATACCCCTACATACCTATTTTCGCGCAAATCCATCGACAAATAACCGGTGTGAATTTTCGGCCATTTTGAACTTTAACCGGCCGCCATTTTGAAACGGTTTGAGATATTGACTTCGGGTTTGCGCGAAAAGTTTTCTTTTTTTATGCTCTTTCGAACGAGCTATCACAAAGGGGGTCTTCCCATTTGAATATTAAAAGTTGGGGGCCGTTGCCCCCCCAAGGGGGGCCCCCCTGAAAATTTTAGGGGGGCCAAAAAGTAGCTCCCTTTGACCTAGGAATATCCCCCAAGTTTCAAATCTTTACCTCAATTAGGTAAAAAGTTAGAGGGGGTGGAAGGGACTTTTGGATCACCCTGTAATTATGATTTGCGTTTAAACACAGTATTCCTTGAGTATACGTGACATCAAATTTTAAAGAGCATGCTCGACTGTGCTAAACTTCATCCCATTTTTGAAGGAAATGAATTCGTGACTTGATAAAGAGAAGTTGAAAAATAAATAAATAAATCGAAATTTACAATCTGGCAACTTGAGCTGGAAGCTGTGGCTCCCGGTCGACGACTCCCGCTGCCATCAAACTTGATTCGATTTTAATAGCGTTCCCTTTTCGCAGCATGCCGATGCCGTTCCCTATATTTATTCCTCAAAATGTCGCCAAAGGAAAGAGGGAGCGGGCAAGAGCTACTCTTGCAGCCTTCAGTGCGTTAAGCATTTCCTGGTCGGTAACTCAGAGGGGTAATATGTTGTAATGTGTTTACATTATAATAGATCAATGGGTAATAATCGTGCTTATTAGTATTCTCTTGCCCGATATTTTGACTTTTCCTTATTTACGCTGTCCCTGTTTTGGAGGACTTAGGCAACCGTTGCTAGATACCACATTGCTAGAGGTTAGAATGAGAGTGACCAAATGGTCTCCTTTTATGGATGGTCTCATAACCACCGATTTATAAAATGTCAAAATGAAAATAATGGAACTAAACGAACAATGAGGAATGAAAACAAGTGTAATTCATTTAAAAAGTAACCCCTCGTAAAAATGAAGATGTAAAGCCTTCAAATGACAGAAAAAACGGATTTTATGGTTAAGCGCACCTTATACTTCCCCCGAAAAAACATGGGTTTCAACTTTACGGTGAATTGATAGGCGCAAATAGGCGCAAGACGGAGAGGGCATCCGGCCAAACGGTAGGTAGAGGGCATCCGTGAAGAAATGGAGCAATTCCAGCTTTCGGAGGATCTCTTCCGTGACAGATTCCTGTGGCGGGTAGGTGACGCAGAGCGCCCTAGCGCGCCGTAAAAGCGTCTTACACACACAGGTAGGCGCACATTTCTTTTGCTTCCAATAATTTCCAACTTCAAGGTTCAAGAAAATTCATATTGCACCATTGCAGGACCAAAAAGCTGCATAATTGCGGCCACTACGCTCTCGCTAGGACCTAAATACCACAACCCCCCCCCCTCCTCCAAAAAATAAATAAATAAATTCATCACCATCATAAAGTTTCACTTGGATTTAGTTTTTTTTTTTTTTAAATTTGGGGTTTCACTCCAAATCTGTGCACTTTCTGAGCCTGAAATAAGCGATTCATTTATTCCCTTGGTGAGGATCCAAAGTCATCCATCTCTACGGGGAAAAAGCTGTGGAAATCTTCAAATCGAGTTGACT
Source organism: Bemisia tabaci (assembly GCF_001854935.1). Lineage (NCBI taxonomy): Eukaryota > Metazoa > Arthropoda > Insecta > Hemiptera > Aleyrodidae > Bemisia > Bemisia tabaci. The sequence continues at coordinate 2,278,107 of NW_017549038.1, read as the reverse complement.
CGACTTGAGCTACCGATGACATGCTGAGTGACGTCGGTTACAATATTTCGCGCCTGGGATTATCAGGCAGATTACCTGACAAATTGAAGTGATTCTTCAGGCGAAACCGGTTGTCCGGTGACCAGTGTCCAGTGGCCGACGCGCCGCGCCGCGCTCCAGACGGATGAGGCAACGTGCTAGACGTCGCGACGGCGGCGACGCGCCACCAATTGACTCTTGGGAGAACTTGGTAGCCATCTTCTTCGCAGCGTTGCCAACTGAAAAGCTCATTGGTTTCCCTCAAACCAATGGTGAAGTTATGAAAGGAATCTCCACCTATGGTGAAAGACCACTTTTCCTATCCTGGCGTTTAAGTCTCCGAAAATACTTATAAATATTCATTGGGGATGTGATACCATTCGTCAATTCTTCACAAGAAATTGTCGTTTTCCAGACGAAGCAATATGTCTCTTTTTCACGATCAAAAAATCACAAAAAACTATGACTTTTCTTGGCACTACTAATTTCTTTATACTATAACATACATATTTTACAGCTCGGGACTGGTGCACTGGAAAAAAAAAAAACACATTGGATCTAGAGTCCAGACTTTTGAAAACATTGACAAGAAAACGGACTCTTGATTCAATCAGATCTAAGTTTAAATCAAAAGGAAATCCGCTCAAATTAAGAGGCTTAGTTCTTGATTAAAGCTTAAATCTGATTGAATCAAGAGTATTTTTTCTTGTCCATGTTTTTAAGAGTCTGGACTCTAGATCCAATGTGTTTTTTTTCCAGTGTGTAAGTACACCTGAAAATTTCAAAAGAACCAAATTATCAGAGGCTTGCTACAGTATAAAACATTCCCATGGTCAATCCGGTCATTTTTCTGCAAAAAACTATGACTTTCCTTGGTATTACTAATTTTTTCATACTAAACCATAAATATTTTACAGCTCGGGACTGATGTAATTAGACCCGAAAATTTCTGAAGAACCACATCATCAGCAACAGTATAAAACGTTCCCATGGTTAGTCCGGTTCATTTTCGGCCGAACGAGGACCTTAATTTTGTCGGCGGTCCGGCGGTCGCAGCCGAAGCAATAAAAAATAATGGGCGAACAGATCATGTGCAAATATTTTACCACACGGAAGCGTGCCATAATATTATCTCAACATCGAGCCCGCCTTTTGGTCACCCGTAAGGACCGTAAAATTCGAAGAGTCTGCTTACTGAGCACATTCGGATCGCACGTAACGTAACGCGGAGAAAGGGGAGCACGCACTTACGCTACTCGTAACCCTGCCGACAGGCAAGTTGGGCGCCTGACCCTCGGGTTAACGCTCCACGGGCGCGAGTGTAATGCCGCGTCCTTTTACGTACTCATCAGATGAATCGAACCCGCGCCTACCTCTGTGGCAAATTACCAGATGCTTTGAGAACTCACAAAATTGCTCGCAGTCCATTGTGCTGCAATGCACTTAACTACGGCTTATTCTTCTCTTTTAGATGAAAAAGTATGTTTCTTCCTTGAGATAACCTGGATGGACAGTGCATGCGCACTAGCCCTCTAGCTGTTTAAATGGGCTATCCGTTTTGTGGCTCTCGCCCTGTATCCAATCACTGGGATTGTAGGATGCCAGACCGCGGTTTATGGTGATCGTAAAAGAGTGATCTTGGTGCAAATAGCTGATCTTTGAAGTTCTACTTTAACTTTAGTTTCCGATGCATGATGTGATTTACAACAGCTGGAGAAACATATAAAAATGACAGAATAGACGGATTTGAGAACCTTCTGATAGTATAGTGCGGATTTTTGCCTCTGTTTCCCTCCTCTCCTCCCCTCCACCCTCTCTTTCATTTTTTTTATTTTATTTTTTTTAAAATTACTTCTCTTAAAATACTTGTACCGGTATTAACATTTTATAATATTTTCAATTGATTTAATCGGACGTTTGATTCACTTTGGCGTTGTGAGGTTCCAACTCATTGGAACAGTGGCGTGCCGTGAATTGCGATGTATCGATTATTATGCCATTTAAACCCATGGAAAAGAATAAATTATTAAGGTGTTCGCTGCGAACACCCTGTTTATCGATCATTTTCTATAGGTTTGAATCGCATAACAATCGATACATCGCAATTCACGGCACGCCACTGCATTGGAAACAGCCAAGCTTAATCCTCAATGAATTCACTTGTTGATCAATACATCGATCGGTGGTCTACATAGTGGTAGTAAGATTTAATTATTAATCATCTTGAAAACAAAATGTATCACGCCTAAAGTGTAGAATTTGTTTATCTTTGTCAAATTCACGATATTATGGTTAGCTAACTAAATGAAAAATATGTAGTCTCGGAGATACAGTTGCTACTTTATTTGCTGTAATGGCACTATATGGATTAAGTTAAAATAGTCACGACTTCATTGCTGTATTTTAGACTCTCATGTCTTTTTGAATTATTCGGAGGGAAACCAACCAACATCCCCACTCGGAAATTATTGCGATTTGTTATGCACACATGAAGGTTATTTCAACAAAGTGATAAGCAAAAGTTTTGGCTGAAGTCCTTCAAAAAATCAAAATAGGAAATGAGATTTTAAAACATTGCAGTGTGGATGTGACGTTTTTGCTTAACTCTATTCACGTATCGCACCAAATAAACTATGATGAACCATATTCTTACCATTTTTTCATGATCAGGAATAAATAAATTTATGAAATAACAACAACAGTAAAAACTAGATCAAGTTTAAGAATCTCTCGACGTTTCCTATGTATTTTTTCAGAGACGCGTTGATTTCACAGGTGCTCAAGGCCGTTTTTCTACTTTTCGCCTCTTAACATCTAACAAAATCTGTTGGACATATCAGAACATCCCACGTCTATTACGTGACTCCTGTGTGCATCTGTTTTCGAGTGCATCTTTCTCCCATGCTTGTTCCTCTAATTTAAAACAAAGCGGGACCCAATTCTTTTCCCCACCTTCCAGCGATTACGTAAACTGACAGTTTCCACTCGAGTTACTTACATCCAAAATCAGTGGAGCAACAGCAAAGACTGAACATGATGGAATTAACGAATTATAGTTCACGCATGAATGAAATTGTTCAGTTAGGATCAAAGAGTATTGGTCAAATGGTCATTAAAATATTAAAGCTATACTTTATCCTCCACGAAATTATTTGACTTTGGATCTTGGATTCTGGGGGACCCCAATTTTATGTTGTGGCATTCGTATAAACACAGAGTCCGACATTTTTTTCGGGAAACTCCAAATTTTTGGTAATCACTCTTTCAAAGAAGAAAACACTGATGAAAAGTTGCAGAATCATGCCCCAGAGGAAATATTATTATTTTTTTTTTTTTTTAAAGCTAAACATTTCGTGACACAACGTGGGAATCTTTTTGATAGATTTTCAGGTATAACTGTATCAAGAGGGATGATGTAGAGACTTACAGATTGTGAAATAATGCAGATCAAAGGAAAATTAACAACGTGCGAGAATATTAACTTCTTTCATTGGAGGCTTATTTCAAAGTCATATTCAATCTACAATTATGAAAATTCTTTTAATGCAAAGTCAGACATTACACTGTTGTTCACTTATGATATTCCAGTTAATCCCGATACTGACTTGGGTACATTTGCGGACGATACCGCTATCGTAGGAGTAGGCGACGACTTGCCTAAAGCTAACGCTCTAGTGCAAGGGTCCCTGGATAGCGTTTTCAGGTGGACGAAAATTTGGAGAGTAGCGCTGAATAGCCTGAAATTGCAACATCTGATCATTTCAAACAGAAAGGTCGGTCGGAAGCCTGTCTTTCTAGATTTGAAGCCAGTCCCTCCCTGCGACTGGGCTAGATATCTTGAAGCAATCCTCGATAGAAAGCTCAAGTGGGGAGAACACATAAAGTCCAAGCTCAAACAACTTAAGGCTAAGCGCAAGAGGATGTACTGGTTACTAGGGCGTGGCTCTAAGCTATCCCTAGATAACAAAATTCTCCTCTATAAGTGTATTTTAAGGCCCGTTTGGAGTTATGCTTGCATGTTTTGGGGATGCGCCGCAGATACAAACATCAAACGGATCCAGACGTTCCAGAATGTAACACTGAGACAGATGGTTAACGCCGAGTGGTACATCAGAAATTCTGATATCCACAAGGACTTAGGCATCGCGTCAGTGAAGAGTTACATTCGGGAGCTGACGGAAAATTATGAACGCCGCTTAGGATTCCACCCTAATGTCGAGGCAATTTCCCTCCTCGATAACTCTAACATAATTCGTAGACTCAAAAGACGTAAGCCTTTTGATCTCATTTCAGATTATATTGATTGCTAATTTTGTTTATCTACCACAATAAGGGTTAGTAACTCGCAAGAGTGAAATAAAAGACATTTTTCTGTATGTACATGGTTTATTACTAACTTATCTTTTGTATGTACAGTTTTTCCTATGTCTTTGTAAAAATGTACCTAGTATTAAGTTATTAGGTAATTGTATTCGTAGTTAGTTAATCTTTTCTTAAGTTCTAATCTAGTTCTCATATACTCATCTTCTTCACCTCCACAGCATTTCATTAGTTAACTAACTTTAAGATATACAGGGTGTACCAGAAGTCCGTCCCACCCCTGCTAACTTTTGAACGAATCAAGCTAGGGTAATGAAACTTTGGGAATGTTCCTATCTCAAAGGGGACCATCTTTTGGGGGGGTCAAAATTTTGGTCCCCCCTCAGGGGGGGCGCAGGGGGCCCCCGACTTTTTTTTTTTCAAATGGCAACCCCTATCTTGTGATACATCATTTTCGAATGAAAACCTTCTCACAGTCTCGATTAATACTATAAAAGAGATTAAAATTAAAGGAGTACCCAAAGGAACTAAATGAGAAAAACACTTATTATTAAAGTTAAATCAACCCAAAATTAAAAAACCCAACCAAAAAGGAAATCCAAAACTAACAGAAAACACAAAATGTGCAGAACAAGAGAAAATATAAGGAACCAAGCCTAAAATATTAATAATCAAAATAAATAAAAATAAAGAGATAAATATAAAAACTCTAACTTTTATTTTATTATAATGATAAAAATTAATAAATTCAGTAGTTAAAAATTGCAATAAAGATATATCGGTCAATATATATATATATTACGGTCAAATTTAATCACCTTAAATTTCTTTTTTTTTTAAACTTTTCCCGAAATTTGGGGACTTGCCAACGTAATGTTGAACTAATTTTGACCTTACTGAGATAATGTGGAGGCAAATCTAGGGGAAATTGCCTTTTTCCGCGGGAAAATTGAATGACCTTTGAATTGACGTATTTGGGGGTCCGAGCCCCCCCTTAAAATTACAGGGAAGTGATTTCTGCAATTTTTACTTAAAAGCGGACACAATTTGGTAGATTTTCCCGTTTTATTTTTTTCTTTACGATAATTTGAACCGGAGTTATGATTTTTTGAAAATAGGTCAAATTTGACCTTTGACCTATCATAACTCGGTCAAAAATTAAGATATTGATCTGCGGTTTGCGCCAAAATTCTTAGTTTTTTATGCTCTTTCGAATGATGTATCACAAGATAGGGGTTGCCATTTGAAAAAAAAAGTTGAGGGCCCCCCGCACCCCCCTGAGGGGGGACCAAAATTTTGACCCCCCCCAAAAGATGGTCTCCTTCGAGATAGGAACATTCCCAAAGTTTCATTACCCTAGCTCAATTCGTTCAAAAGTTAGCAGGGGTGGGACGGACTTTTGGTACACCCTGTATATTCTTCATTATAAAGTAACAGTGCTAAATTTGTAACAACAAAGATGTGCTTAATAAATATTCAAAAAAAAAACAAAAAAAAACAAACATTACACTGTAAAAAATTATTATTAGTCTTTTCTCATATTGATGATGAGTCGAGTCTTTTGACTCTTAGATAGAGTCAAATGAGACTTCAGAAATCGAAATAAAGTAGTTAAAGTCATTTGAAGTTATTTCGAGTCAATTGAATTCGAGTTAATTGAATAGTCAAAGTTAAAGCTCATATTCAACTGTGCAACTTGGCAACTCAGAGTTCGCATATTAATTGGCTCGCAATGAGCCGCAAGATTTTGGGAATTTTAAATACACACCTCCTTAGGCTGAAACAAAACAATCGATAAATTGAGGAGTCATTACATCAGAGTTAAAACGGCATATTGCCACTCCTGTCGCCGGCGCCAATCAGCTGTCGACATAACTTAGCGTATGTGTGCGTCTTGCGTACCATACGACATTTTTTGCCCAGTTTAAGCCCACGCTTAGATTTTTGCAAACAAGTCGATTTAAATTGCGAAATCTCACACTCGTACGAATACATTTGTGCAGTCGATCGGGCTCGTTTACTAACACACGGTTACTGTCAATTGTAATTTTGGTGAAGTTCGCGAAATGGAAGAGATCACGCATGAAAAAAAATTGAGACACAAAAAAAAAACGCATACAAAATCTCAATGAGACGCTTATATAATAATTTAAATCACGGTAACAGAAAAGTTTAAAAATTACGAAGCAAGTATTCTCGTAGCCGGTCAGGTTGGCCTAGCGGTCAGCGCGCCTGACTCCAATTGGTCCCAGATTCGAATCCCGGTGCGCTAAAGTGGTATCTGTTTATTTAGCCACGGCTCATTTAGCCACGTGGCGAACTGCAACAAAAATTGTTGCAAATTGCCACAAACTCAGGGTGCTGTGTGGCTAAATGAAACAAGAAAAATTAGTGTGGCTAAATGCAACAAAAATTGTTGCAGTTAGCCACAGTCTTTGGAATGGCCTACCAAATTCAGCAAAAAAAATTGTTATTTATCCTCCCATTCTTATTTTACTGCAGTGTAAGTGATTTTATTGAAGATCTGGAATAGATTAAAAAGTATAAACAACCATTCGTATGTATTGAAAACATTTTTTATTTTAAAATAATTTTACCAACCTCCACTAGTGACCAATGTAATACTGATTCTACTTTACGCTGAAATACATGAAAATCTACTAATAAGGAAATATCCGAAGTAATTATTGACTACATGCATCCAGCTCTCTTTCCTTAGATTAGGTCACTAGGTAAGGTTAGGTTAGGCTAGGTTAGGTTAGGTCAGATCAGGTTATGTTAGGTTATGTTATGTTATGTTAGGTTAGGTTAGGTTAGGTCAAGTTCGCTTCGATTAGGTCCGGTAACGCTGCAATGCAGCTACCTGGTTTTATCCTTTGGCCATGTGGCTAACTGCAACATAATTTGTTGCACTTTGCCACTTTTGCCACACTAATTTTTCTCGTTTCGTTTAGCCACATAGCACCTAAAATCTGTGGCAAGATGCAACATTTTTTGTTGCATTTTGCCACGTGGCTAAATGAGCTGTGGCTAAATGAAACGTAATCCGCTAAAGTTTCTCGGAACTGACGAGTGGATCTGGAGAAACGGATTCTAAACTCGACCTTAATCCCTGAAAATTTGAAAGCCGAAGCATGGATGTGCCAAAACCCCCCTAATGTCTACTGACAACAAAATAGCCTCTATGTTAAAGCTTATTTCTATAGATGGCTGTAGATTCCTAGGTTACCAGATAGACAGGATAGAAGCCAATCACTGGAAAAAAAAGAAAAAAAACACATTGGATCTAGAGTCCAGACTCTTGAAAACATTGACAAGAAACAATACTCTTGATGAAATCAGATTCAAGCTTAAATCAAAAGGAAATTCGCTCAAATTAAGAGACTTGCTTCTTGATTTAAGCTTAAATCTGATTGAATCAAGAGTGTTTTTTCTTGTCGATGTTTTTAAGAGTCTGGACTCTAGATCCAATGTGTTTTTTATCCAGTGATGAAGTTTAAAAAAAATTGTATGAAATAATTATTCAATATGAAAATAACTTTTACCGTAACTGAACAATTCTTCGTGGACAGCCTCCCGGTGCGTGAACCCTGTTTGAGTTGAATTTAAATGAGAGAAGTTTTTCCGGGAAAGTGCGACCAGCGGTCACTCTCTCCATCTCGCCCCTTCGTTCTTCTTCATCGCCTCTGTGTCTTTACTATTTCTCACCGTAAAGTTCAATCTTGCGGAAAAAAGTCCCGTGCAAAACACAAGCTGTTAATCTTTATGTATGACTTTTGTGCATTCAGTCAGGCAATGGAGGACTTGCCAGTTGTGTCCATGCAGCATTGGTTACATTTGCATCATGAGGATTTTGGTTGAACGATCCTCTTTACGTTTAGATCGTAGATTGCTATGGTACGTCGCACAGTGGTTCGAGTTAATGGGAGAGGTCGGACAAAAGTTGGAAACTTTAAACGCTTCTAACTCCGTTTATACAAAATGTTGAGGCTCTAAAAGTGGCTCCATTGGTTTCCTCGTGAAATTTTCTTCCAAAACCACTCTTGAAAATTTAAAATGTGACCAAGTAAACATCGAAATTTGCAGTTTTAATTAAAAAGTTCATGTTTGACCTCTCTAATTGACTCGATCCATTGTGCGTCGTTTTCCAGACAATGGTCCATTCTAAAATACTAAACTGACTCAAACTGTCCAATTTTTTTACAAGACTATGATTAAGCATTGTCATACAGTCCAAAGTTTTTTTGTTTTTTTTTTTAAGTATGCGTGTAATCAGAAAATCTCAATGAAATTCGCAATTATAATAATGCCAAACAGTTTCGTAGCTGAAGTGCAATCTGCGAGTAAAATTTTTCTACGTTGAAGTTTAATAAGCTTTTTTAAAATAATTTATCCCTCGCGGCTCTGCTATATGAGAAAAATCAACAACGACATAGGTACTCATCACTGGAAAAAAAACCACATTGGATCTAGAGTCCAGACTCTTAAAAACATTGACAAGAAAAAATACTCTTGATTCAATCAGATTTAAGCCGAAATCAAAAGGAAATCCGCTCTAATCAAGAGGCTGGGTTCTTGATTTAAGCTTAAATCCGATTAAATCAAGAGTATTTTTTCTTGTCGATGTTTTTAAGAGTCTGGACTCTGGATCAAATGTGTTTTTTTTCCTATTGATTGGACAAGAGTTAAAATTCGAAAGTAGATTTAACGTTTATTCCTTATTGATAACGATGTAAAGCCTTTTGAAATAATGATGATTAATGAGCAGAAAGCGAAACACAAGTTTTTGAATAAGAGCAGCTTTGTTACATAAGAAATTGTGGATGAAAACGAAATCTCTCAAGTTCAGAATAGGATTCCTTCTTGCCTGATAATTAAGTTGGTCTAGGCTGCGAGCTCTTGGGCGCTGTAGGACAGGCAAAAGTATGACGAAAACTTACGAAATTTAATTAGATGGTCGCGTTCGTCGCAACGCTTACGCTTTTTAATCGCGTTCGCGTTAGCTCACTCAAAGTCTTGAACTTGAGCATTTCTCAATGATGCTCATCTTTCATCGCCCTACTCCTAGCCAAGGATGGGTAACTATAAATAATGAATCTTTCACTGTGAGCCTTGCCGTAATACTGCGGGAATCGACCGCTAGATGGGGTAAAAAATTAAGCACCACAAGACAGCCGTGGTAAGGAAAAACGCCGTATGAGCCTTCAGACATTGCCAACTTTTTTTGATAAAACATGAATTTCCGAAGCAATTCGTGAATTGTTTTATCAAACATTTGTGAATAATTTTATTTAAGATCTCACCTTGAAAAACTGAAAAGTTCCAATGAAAACACTTATTAAAATATTTTATCCGGAGAATTGTTGCAATGTTAAAATGTTCATACGGCGTTGTTATTAGCGCGGCAGGTGACGTGTTTTCTCCTTCATTAAAATTCAGGCAGAACATTTCACAAATGCAAAAATGGTCAAATGTTTTGGACCTTGAATAAAATACTATAGAATAACATTAGAAATAGATCAATGCGAGGATTATGGTGGTTTGCCAAGGCGAAAACGTCTCTTTTTTCAATGCTCAAGGAGGATTCTATGGTCCCGCCTAATTTTCTTGTCGTAGTTTGTTGAAGTAAAATTGTAACTACAATTATACAACTAGATTTGACTTCATTATAAGCGATACCGTCATATCCGTACTGGGATAAAAAGTGCCTTGGATCCACAGTCTAGACTCTTAAAAAATTTAACATGAAATAATACTCTTGATTCAATCGGGTTTCTGCTTGAAATAAAAGGAAATCCGCTTATATTAAGAGGCTTGGCTCTCGATCCAAGCAAAAATCCGATTGAATCAACAGTATTCTGCCGTGCTAAAGAAAAAGACCGTTTGAGCCTTCAAACGTTGCCAAATTGTCTTTGATAAAACACGAATTCCTTGGTAAACCTATGAATATTTGTATTCCAATTTTTCAGAGAATTTTGTTAGTATTATGATCTAAAGTTCCTAAAAATTTCAAGGAAAAATATTCATAATCTTCTTCATAAATAAACGTATTATTAAAGGAAATTTGGCAGCTCTCGAATGTTCGTATGGCGTTCTTCCTTAGCACGGCACTATTATTTTATGTCAAATTTTTAAATTTTGACAAAGTCTGGACTCCGGATTCAAAACACTTTTTCCCGGTACGATTTCCGCTGTACTTTGCACTAAAACGCACCAGAAGACGCACATAGCCTGGAGTCCGGTGGCAACTACATTGCTTGGAGCATACCCAAACAGTTAAGTAGTCACTAAGTGCAATTCTTTTTTCTCCGCGTGATGTGACCAACGCGGCACTGAGAGGCCGAACGAGGTGCTTGAGTGAGTGCGCCATAAATTAAACGAAATAACTTTTCTCGGTGAAAGGTAAAAAGTTGCGGGGCGGGTTGGCGGGAAAAATCACGTAGGACAACTGGGTGAACGCAATCATGTAAAGCCAGCGAGACGCTCGGCGGAGGACAGGAAACAAACGAGCGTGAAAAACCGCGTATTCCACTTAGAGTTTCCACCGCACTTGCGCGGTTCTTGCGCGGCACGGCGGAACGGAACGGGCTGCGCGAGAAACAATGGCCGAGGCGTGATGTCGTGAACTCTGGCGTTGATTGAGTTCGCAAAGCTCCCGGCCACGCTGGGAAAAACCGCTCAACGCTAGTGATAGCCCCTATGTTCTTATGCGGTTTTGCCCGAGCAACGATCGTCCGGGGAGCCGCACGTCTCGCTGGGAACACGAGAACATCTTAAACTCATCCTTGTTTGACCAGTGAGCGCGAACGGCTTGTCGCAGAGCCGCGACCCACATTTGGATTGCATAAAAATAAGAAAAATAAAAACATCGTTTTACAATTGTGGAAAAGAGTGAAATGAGGGAATGACATGGATCATGCTAATTCAGAGAGTTTGTCCTCCTCCAAGTTGCCACGTCTATGGATTTCCTCATGAATGGATCCGCTGAGCTTTAGACGTACACTGCTGTGCTAAGGGAAAACGCCGTATGAACCTTTAGGCGTTGCCAAATTTATGTAGGTAAATCACGAATTCTCGGGGAAATTTGTAAATATTTTTCTTCTAATTTTTCATTTAATTTTGTTCACATTTTCACCTAAAATGTCTGAACATTTCAAAGAACAATATTCATAGCTTTTGTCAAAAATAAACATTTTATGGAAGGAAATTTGGCAATTCCCAAATGTTCATACGGCTTTCTTCCTTAGCATGACAGTATAGCAAGAGATACAGGCAACTGAATACTATTGTTTAGAGTTTTGTTCGAAAATCACGCTCGGCACATTAAAAAAAAGTCTGAAACCTGCTCCTTAGCGCGCAATCTGCGTAGACTGTTACACATATTTTCAAGTTTCCCACATTTGCGGTCATCAGTTTTTCTTGGTGGCTGGCAGTCAGGATTTCACAAGCAGAGAAGTAAGAAAGAACTACCCAAAGATAATAGAGGATTAACTATTTTTTCTAATGTATGATTTCATTTGTATTCAAGCGTTAGTTTTCTTTCTCTTTTTTTATTTTGCAGAAAAAAAAATTGAATCAATTGAAATCTTCCGCAAGGAAAGTTTATCACAGTTTGCTAGATTATTCGTTTATTTAGGTTCGATCTGTCTCCGGGCAAACCTGACTGCCGACCACAAAGAAAAACTGCCCGCAGATGCGGAAAACGACGCGTGTGTGAAAAGTGTAGAGAACTAAGCAGATTGCAAGCTTAGGAGTGGATTTCAGATTTTTTTGATGTACACAGCGTGATTTTCGTGCGAATTTTCCCTCATTAGATGTATATTCGTTTGGCTTTATCTCTTGCTTGCAAACAGACCCATTAGTAGACTGCAACCCTCTATTGCATGTTACTTCTTATTAACAACGAATTTATTGGGTTTTTAATTTAACTACTTCTCTGTGGCATCAGGACCGGATTTAGGGGGTAGCCATATGGGCCGCGGCCCATCCGCCCATGGCGGCAATTTTAGGGGGCGGCAAATTTTGCAATGTTTTAAATGTAGGTATACAAAAATTGGATTCAGAAAAAAAATTACAAACAGGAAAATCACAAACAAAATCTCTCATTTCCAGAGAGTATGGTAAGTTCTAATTTTATCGTCTTTCGGCGATACAAGAGACAGAACCTTTAATTAGTCGAGTCTGGAACGGCGCGGCGCAGAGAGCATTGATGACGAGGACTTGAAATGTGAAGGAGAAGCCCTCGGCGCAGCGGTCGGCATTTAACACACATTAGCGCCTACAAGACTGCATGAATACTTCACGCATTGCGTCAAACACAGCGCGGTCAGCAGCGGTCGACGTGAAACGCATAGCGCCTACAAGACTGCATGGACACTTCACGCATTCCGTCAAACACAGTGCGGTCAGCGCGGCGCGACGCGGCGGCAGAGCAGAAGTTAAAATTATTAAACCACATTTATGTTTGCTCTTTCATAATGTTTTTGTTCATTTCTTATAAATGGAAGGTCTTGTCCACACAGAGATAGGTTTGCGGAACTTAACTTTCGCGCAAAGTTCCGTGAAATTTTGCTAGTAGTGTTAGTGTATGTAGCTAGTAGAAAGCAACTCACAAAATTATCAATTTCTATCACATCCAAAATCACGTCAAGAAAACTGTAGAACTTTGTCGCCATCTTGTTTATTTACATTGGGCCAAACTAGGAGCGGAGGGGCTAGGGTTTGACATTGGGCCAAATTTGGGGTTCCATGATAGCAGACCAATCAAAGAGCGGCACACTTTTTCTATAGTAGAAGGATTGAGATGGCAGTACTCTCCCGTAAACAGGTTCTCTAGTTTTGATGGCCAAATCACAGCGTAAGTATGAAATCATACATGTTAAAATAGGGTATGTTCCGAACATTTTGGGGCAGCTTTAAACACTCGAAATATACGTTATCGCGATGTACTTAGATAGTGTTATTGGGGGAGTGATGGATCAGCAGCGATGTGTCGGGCAGTGAGTGTGGAGGCCCGGCGCACGGAGCCGAATGAAAGTGAGTGAACTTGTGCCCCCTCCTCAGCGTCTACGCTGGGTCTGGGGCTTGGGCCGGCCGCTGGGGCACCCGTCGCTGATCTTTTCGTAGCTTGCGCGCCGCAACAGGAGAGGGGGGCTCCAGAACAGAATTAAATTACACCTGTATAAAAGAATCATCTTTCGGCGCGCCTGTGTCATTTTTCTAGTCCAGCAGAAGACTTAATTCGACAATGTGGATTTCATTGGTTAGTGTTATTTTTTTTTTCATATTTTTAACGCTCCCCCTATCTAATCATTGTGCTCGTGTAATGAAATATTTCGTTGTCGGTACTATTTTTCCAAAATCTGCCAAATTTTTCATCGTTTGTTGAATTGTGTCAGTGTGTCTCTCGGCCGATGTTTGTGTTGTGACAGCAATTACCATGGATTACTTTACGGCAACTTCACCGACTTGACCCTTCAGGAACCGTTTTGGACTAACCGTGCGAAAGCTGCTATTCCTCGAAAGCTACAAAAGCTCGTTTTCGTAACGTCAAATTATTTGAGCGCATTTCCTTTCCTGCATGTTTCTCTCTGGTGCTTAAAAAAACGCCTCTCAAAAACGTACACACGTGATACCTCATAAGTTTCCGGAAAATATATTGGTTCTAAATAAAACTATAATCCAAGGAGCAGGGAATGAACTCTCATTCAACGGTCGTTTAATGATCTCTCCATATGGGTTACTCCCAAGTTTTTGCCTCCTTTAAGTTATAATGCTAGAACTCTCATTTGATACATTATGGATGCACAAGATTTAAGAGATAACCCAAACTAGAGAACCATGTAGGGATGAGAATGAAGTAACGTCAGGAAACCTTAACCAAATACTTAAATACAGATAATCATAATTACATTCATCAAGAAGTAATACTTTTAGTTGATTGGCCGCACAAATCAGGACTTTTTTCTTCCGTAAACAAATGAAAGTGAACATAGATTAATGCAAGTATTCAATCTGAAGTTCATGCAGTCTTTAACCTGATTCTGAATGTATGCATTTGTCATCGTGACTAAAAATTGAATGAAATTAAAAATCTTCTGCAGCTTTAAAGTTTACGAATGAGGCATGATTTCATCTCTTGGAGAGTTCTCAAACATAATGTCGATGCTCAGTGCTTAAAGTTTTGAAATCAACTCTAACCGAAATGTTCGTCGGAGATGGTGATGTTGATTGGTTGATAAATTCATTATACAACTGATACCCTCATTACAGAAGGAAAAGGCTCATCCAATAACTATGTTTCCCCCAAAGAACTGCTGTTTAGAGAAACACTGGTTAATATCGTAAATATGGTACATGGATGAGCTTTTTTGAGCTTTTTTTTGTCACATAAAGTTTAGTTGCACTGAATGCATCCAAATCATCATCTCTGACTAAACGACGCGTGAATCAAACCACAATGTGCGCGTCAAATTTTTGGTGCGTGGATGACATTGACAAAAAATGTGGTCGTTAATAATTCACGTATTGATAAATGCATGAGCAGAATGTAGCATCTTCAGTTCGAGTTGATTTTTGTATTAAACGTTACGCATTATTGTGGTTTGCATGAACATTTAGGAGAGAATTTCCTCTGGAATGCTTCATTCGTTCCTTGATTAATGACTCATAAAAAATGCTTAGTAAGCGGGGGAAGGGGGTAGCGTTATGAGTTGGTCTATTTATCTACAATGTTCATAACTACATAGTGGGAAAGGAACACTAAAATATTATCACATGTTTGAAAAAAGTGTTGAAATAGGCATTATCTCATCATTCTGATGCAGGTATCTGTATTAGGGTTTCCCCAATTTTCTTCTTTGTTCTTAAATTGGCCGATACATTGAAGAGAGATCATGAATTTCCTCCTCTCCTCCTTTTCCTCACATGCCCAACTACAATGCGCTGCGAGTTTAGATCAAAACTTACTGAATGTTTACAGTTTTTGGGGAAAATAATATAGTTTTTCTTTGCTGGGATATGTGATACTGATAATACGTTCTGAGGCATTCTACCTAACTTTTTCGACAAAGTTACTATGCATATGCTTAGTCCTATGCATACTTCAAAACTCTGTGGTATATCTTTGGTGCATTGCCAATGTAAAATGTATCATGTTTTCCGGTGCTACACTAGCTATTATCACAAACAAGCAACTCGTATCACCTCTGAAACATTTATAATCCGAAAAGCAAGAACTGCTTCGAATTCAAAGAGCGCTAATATCACTATAGAAGCTAAAGCTGAAAAATGTTTTTAATGTTTGACAGTTTTTCGTTGAAACTTAGGGGGCTTATAAAGGAACAAAATTCGCTACACGTGCCTGCCTGCAGACTACCTCTACGACCTAGAATATGCTTCAAATTTTCTTCAAATACTTATAATTACTGGTAGTATGCACCTTTTCCTGAAATTGAGACAATTTTTGGTAATAAGAATTCGGGAAATAATTCAGAACTTACAGGTGAACCTCTGGTGTTGTGAGTAGGGATTACGATTCAAAATCAATAAAATGAGTTTAAATCTTGAAGCTAAACTTTATTTGCTCACGGTAGAAATGAGAATATCATGTTTGCGTTTTTCGCAAATTTTACATTGATCACGAATTTATACACTCTCCAATATTGCACATATTCTAAAGATCCTAGGAAACGGCACATAATATAGGAATAAAAATTCGTTTTTTCCCCATTTTCAGTTTTCTAGTAAGTCATATACTAAAAATGCAGAGGGAACCTCCTTGATTTTAACAAGTATCACGAATATTCTTAGGTTCCTGATTCGAACAAAAATCTATATAAAATAAAATTACAATCCGGTTAAAAAAATATTCTTTACAGACGACGTGGGTTAAACTTTCGGCACAGGTGCTACTATTTTCTAATTTCTTGAGCACGAGAAAATGATTGAATACGAATTCTTAATTGCAGCCTCAGCTTGAATCAGTAGTTACTTTACAATACGCAAAACACGTGAAAGATTTCAACAAATTGAGCTCACTGACTGTCCTCTCATTGTTTAGTACAGTGTTGTTATAAGTTTGAGCTTTGAGCATTGTGAGAAAATTTTCGGATCTCAATATTGAAACACGTACACGTTTCGAGACAATTTTAATCCACATACTATGTCTTACTACTAAATCTATAATAATACTCTATAATGACTTTAATTATATTTTTTTCCGTGAATAGTAGGAATTCATCAACAGCAAAGAAAAGGAAAAAGTAAAAAGAAATGAAACAAACTCCTGCTAAACTTAAAAATATCACGTTTTTTTCTTTTGAATTTCTTTTTGACGCGTAGCTGTAGAAGAATGCCGCAATGTCATCATAATTTTAGAAAGGCCATCCGCTTACATAACATATTATGCTCGTTTCCGAA
This sequence comes from Bemisia tabaci, assembly GCF_001854935.1. NCBI lineage: Eukaryota > Metazoa > Arthropoda > Insecta > Hemiptera > Aleyrodidae > Bemisia > Bemisia tabaci. The sequence goes on along the minus strand of NW_017549038.1, from coordinate 2,261,349 downwards.
TGCAACTAGTTAATTTCTCTAAAACAAGATGAGAAGTGAATAGAGAATGAGAAATGCCGTCCCTGACTCGCTGAAAGTTGTGAGCTTGTCCTCCATCAACGCCTCTTCAAATGAGAGGATAAAAAGTTCAAGTTCCAATTTTTTTCGCTGAGAAGAGTTGGTGCATCGTTGATCCCCCGCTTCATATCGTCGCTCCTCGGACGGATGGCCGTATCTCCATTTTTGTATGAGCCTCGAAAATCATGGAGTTATATGAACAACAGGGCTCAAGTGGGAATCGAGATACGCCCCTACGTCCGAGAAGCAACGATATTTCCATGCTGCCGAGCCACGGTTAAGTGATCTCGCTGTCCGCGCTAACGCAGTTTTAGACTAAAAATGCTAATTAGCTAAAGTAAAGGAATATGAATGAATAACTTTCTCCGTTAATTTCCTAATTGCCAATTTGTGAGGCGGTAAAATTCAACGGGAGATAATAAATCACGAACACTCATCGCTATTCGTACTACTGTCGAAACGTATCTTATAACCGTGATGTGCAGTTAGTCTTACTTTCTTAGCCGGGCGTTTGAGTCTCCAGCTCATCCCAATAAATCATTGCTCCTGTGAGATTGGTCGTTATCTCCGTATGGTAATTCCATTCCCCGAGTTGAGGCTATAGATTGATCTTCTGAGGATAAATTCCACGATTATCATTTTGACAGCAAAATAAACCCGTTTTTTTGTCGTTAGTTTGGTAAAATTATATCGATTCGATTAGAAAACTAACATTAAAATATGTGTTTTATTGTCACACTTCTATCACTCTAGTCAGTATCCAGTTATTAATAATATATTCTAGATTTGATGCTCGAGGATACCATTTGCTAATAATATCGACAAAATAGAGTAATGCGTATCAACGATTGCGACGTTGCATGTTTCCACTGAAGTTGTGCTTTTTGAAGACTTTAATTGTCTATGAATTGACTTCACTCATTCAACAATACTCACGGTAAATTTAAAAGAGCTATGCCTAATTTTTAAAAAAATAAAATATAATGGGATTTTTTTAAACCTTCCGCAATATAGAGACATGCGTTTTGTCAACCCTTGTTAGCAGTTGATAAGCACGAATGATACATGCAGATGGCCTGTGCCTTACGTATGTAACATTTTAAGGTTCAAAATTCGCCTTCAATTTTCCATGATTTCAAACCCAGAGCTTTGGAAGCTTACGAGGTGGGTTTCGGTTCGGGGTTGCTGTGATTTAGGTTTAAAAAATAACCCTAGTCACCGCACATTATATTGATCTCCCTTTGCCTTTGAAATATTTTAAAAATGCCTTCGCTCTAGCTAATCTTGTTCAATCTTACATCGTCTCGCAGAACCCGATTTTAGGGAGATCCTTGTTAGAAATTACACTTAAATCAGGAAATATGTGTCAATGGCTCATTAGTTGAATCTCTCCCACACTTTATGGGTCTCTTCAAGTAATCAAGACCAACCTAGAAATATTTAATGATGGAATTCATCACTAAAACGGCACCACTGAATGTGCGAACGAGGAAGTTAAGACTCTATTGATGATAACGCGGTGTTGCGAACTCGGGTACAAAATCCCTGAAAATGGTTCAGATATAGGTTATTTTCCGGTGGAAGCGGCAACAGGGTTGTTACGAACATGTTCTGTGCCGCAGCGCGGTCGCGGTCAGAGCGGCGCGCAGATTTGATTGAAATGTCGCATGGGCCAATTAAACCGAATTAACGAGGCTCTAAGTTCGGCAGACGCAACTATGAAAAACCGATAAATTCTAATGAGCCTCCGTGTTGCGTGTACTCGCAGAAAACGGAAACCAAGTCGTGCGCGCGGTTTTCGAATTTACCGGGAAAACCCCGCCGTCCGTGGGAAACGCTGGGATTTCCCGCTAAAAGCGGCATCCTCGCCCGAGGGGGCTCGAGCATCACTTTCTACGTAACTCATCCGCGGGCCAAACGAATCTTAGCGCCTCTCCGCGGACGCGAATGTCACACGAATGTCGCGTTAAGGTGCTCATTGTTGTCGCGGCTTTAATGTGAATGTCATGAGCTCGATTACACCCCCTTTCCCCACCGGTTCGACTGTTGACTGTCCTTTTCCGGTTGGTCCCATCACGATGCTTCAAATTTTATAATTTCGAGATTTTGCGCACCGAGAGAAATGCCCGCGTAATGAAATGTTGTCCCCTCCTTCGCGCTCAAGAAGTCGCGGATATCATTCGTCAAAATAGCCTCCTTACTCGTCTTGATTGCGCAGCCGGAAATTTGACAATCATTTGGACGTATTTCTGCCAAAGGAAACTATGTGCATTAAGACATGAGCCCTGAGACCCATAAGAATATATACATAACAGAACTCATGCCGTGATGCGCATAGTTCATTTTGGCAGAAATACGTTCATTTTAGTATCTATTATTAGGACTGCTCATCATTACTAGACTGCTATAAGTGATTGATTGACAACGGTGCTAAGTTTTAGAGGTCCGTTGTAACGATTACCCAGACGACGCAACCTATTTAAATTTACGCGAAATCGAAAAAAGCTACACAAACGAGCATTGTTCTATACTTGTATAAGGGCAATCCCTTTTGGTACGATTGATATGCATTAAGTAGACAAGGCTGTCAGATTCTTTAAAAGTAAAGGATACACAGTCAAAGCATCGCTGAAGAGCGGTTCTCCTGCTTGTTCTTCCAGCTTCTTCAAATGATATCATCTTTTCCATTCTTTTCAAAAGTCGCGTCTTCAAACCTGTTAAATCACGCATTACTGAGTAAAAGAAAAAGTCATTAGTCGCAAGGACCCGAGACTGTTGGAAAAAGTCATAATTGATGCCGGGAGCCCGCCAACATCATCCTCTTTCATAATTCGCCATTCATGTGCAAAGATGAACGGACTCTCTAAAAAAGGACGCGAATCGCAGAGCCTTATCTCTGCCCCGTTCTCGAAACAAACAAGAAGCGGTAAAATTGCGTAGCGGCCGTGTACGCAGATCTGTCTTCGGCGAGATTTCTGCACTGCGGTCAGTATTTCCGACATGTTCCTCCGCAACATGTAATAAAGTGTGTAACTCGGGGGACGTGTGCGCATGCGGGGATAGTTATTACGGAGTCCAAAATAATCCCGCACCGTCGAAGCGTCTGACCCGAGCGAGCGGGCCTCAATCCTTCGTGGCGAACTAATAACAACGTAAATTTCCTGAAAAAGGAGCCAAGTAATAAAAATGGAGGAATTCGCTGCAACGGAGCGGTTAGGTAAACGAAAGTGCTGTCAAGTCCTCGGGCATTTTCAGCGACGCATGCTGATCGCGTATACTGCCATGCTGAGAAAAAACGCCGTAAGTACATTCGCGAGTTGCCAAATTTCATCCTGATAAATGTTTATTTTTCAGGTAATTTAAGAAGATTTTCTCTTGAAATTTTCAGATAATTTATATTTAATCGCTAATAAAATGTTCTGAAACATTTCAAGAGAAATATGCACAGATTACCCTGAAAATTCGAATTTTAAAAAAGGATATTTGGCAACGCCTGATGGTTTATACGGCGTTCTTCCTTAGCACGGTAGTATATTATGGATCCCGGGTCGGGACGTAATTCATCGTGTGTTTGGGTGTTAAGGTGTTCGGGTGACCCAGTGCACCGATGAGGAAAAGGGGCGTGCTCGGGCACGCGTCTTTGTAGGCGTCGATAGATGGCGTCCCGATCGGTCCACCTCTCTCCCTTGTCTTGCATGTAGTGCAGGTCATAAGTCGCTCTCTCCGGTTGCCAGTTTCGTGGAATATTACTTGACGACCTCATGCTAATGACTTTCAAAGTCTTCATTACGACTGCGGCCACTGGGGCAGATGCGCAACGTATCATAAAAATGTGCAGAGAAAAAAACAATTGCCGAATTGAACTGGCGACTTACGTAATCGAACTTTTAAATTCGACTGAGATGTAAAGGTAGTTCGGTTACATGGACCGAGAGGTCAGTTTGACAAACCGATAATTCGATGAACGGAACGCAATTCGTACTTCTCTCGAAACGTATCTGATAATCGTGATGTGCAGTCAGTCTTATTTTCTTAGCCGCGCGTTTGAGTCTCCGGTTGCATAGTTTGTAGTTCCTTTTGTGCGTCACATCATCAGTAGTTTTCAGAATAAAATAAACTTTAGATGTCAATTTTTTTCATCTTCTTCTTCTTCTTCTTCTAATGACTAGGGGAAAGCCGTGATACAATTGTAATGACTTTCACGCGGTCTCAATTGCATAACCTTGTTTGTCAGGTCATCCAGTATCTAGCACATTAAACTATATACGTATTTTAAAAATCTAAAGATCACAAAATCCAAAAATCATCCTCAGGAAAAGAGAGCCAGCTTTGTGCCCATTTTTTTTTTCATAACTTTCTTTACCGTTTTTACATACATTTTACTTAACAAACAACAAAAAGGATTCCCTATATCGAATACTTTCCGACAATTTAAAAAGGTCTTTTTAGGAACCAAATTTGAAAGTCAATGCCACCCGGGTTCTCTTGCTACTCTCGATTTATTCAACACCAAGTTCGGATGAAATGGACTACATTTCGCAATTAGAAACCACACAATTTTCGTCTCTTTCACGAAAACTCTTCTATACATAGGCGAACTAATGGCACATACGTTGCTTCCAAACTGAGCTCGAAATCGTAGCTCCGAATTGCAAATGTAGTCCAAATTATACTGGTCACTTATTCATCGGCAGCGCAACGTTGCTAGAAGAGAACTGAGTCGTCTATGATTGATTCTCCAGGAGCAGGAAGGTGACTTGCGAATGCGATGTTGGCCGTCGCCGAACCGTCCGCCGCACACTGGTTCAAGTCAGTTGGAGGTCGGACATAAAAGTTTTGACTAAAACTGCGCCAATTTTGATGTTTATTCCGTTACGTTTTGTGTTTCAAGGGGTTATTTTGGAAGAAAATTTCACGAGGAAACCAATGGAGCCACTTTTAAAACATTAAATTTTTGTATAAACGGAGTTATAAGCGTTTAAAGTTTCCAAATTTTGTTCGACATCTCTTATGGACTCGATCCAGTGTGCGGCGTCCGCCGCCGTCGTGCCGTTCAGCGACGTCGATTTATCAGGAACATCGTTTGCCAAACAAATGCCCGTTTAAAAAGGCGGTAATTGAATTTCGCGCTCCATCCGCGGTGCCGTTCAACGCATTTGACGTCCGCGACCATGCGAAATGCATTATCTGCACGTTGCGAAACACGCGTGTCAACTTGCGACTTTACCGCCTGTCGCCCCCGTTGCTTTCCTCGGGTCACCGCCTGGGTTTCCGCCTCAGAAATGCGACTTTTGCTGGACATTATTGGAGTCGAATAAAACATGCCCGTGCGTGTTCAATCTTAAAATGTGGTGGAGTTATGCAAAGTAACGCTTGAGGTGGAAAAAAGTTAATAAGATGAGATAACCATACACAGCAGAGAAACGAGCGGTTTATTCTGAAAACAGAACTTTTCCGGCACAGTTCACGAATTTCGTTCCTTGAACTGAGATCTTCAGTTGCCTATATCAAAAAAGTTTGATGTTCAATATGAGCCGAAATTTAGCTCCTGCAATCGAACTTTTATTCTTAGTGTACCACAGCTTTAAGGGGTTGATTTTTGGGAAAAGAATATCCATGTATAAATTAATTAGTAGGTTTTATGACCCGGAAGATAAAAATTAGCAATCGTGATTGGTTGGTCGTGAAATCGAATACTCCGACCGTACGCTCAAGTCCATGCAGAAGGCGTACGCTTATAAATGAAACAAATCAACGTGCTTATAAGTCGTGAAATTGCCTACTTGTCAATTTTGAAGGCGCTCACTAAAGCTCACTGCTGTCATTTTTAAAGTTTGTTCTACTCGTCACGTTTTTCCCTAAAAAACTGACGATGCCTAATTTATTCTGTCGAATGCTACACATATTTGATGGAGTCAAACACCCCATGAGTCAAGATAGGAACAAAAATTAAACGGAATAACGATACGATTTCTTATGAGTTATTCTTAAATAATGCAAACCAAGGCTTGAAATGTTGACTTTTGGTGGTTTTAAAAAGTATCGATTTATCGAATGATTTAATTAAGCAACGTGCAACTCTGGAGTTAGAAGGGTGTTCGATTTGTACGAAAATTATGAGAAAGCATTTAATTTATCAGAGTTCCTAGAATTCATGGGGCCTGTGACCACGCGGTAATCGATTAAAAATGTATTTAAATCGAAAGTTTCCTCTATATGAGGCAGCTTGGATTTACATAAGCTCCGCATAGTTAATCATTTCTTGGGTGTGCAACCCTGATTCAACCGGTTCGTTTTGATTCCGTTGCTCTGTAATGCTAGGGCAAAGCGTCGTAAGAAGCTTCACAGGATGCCAAATTTCCTTTCATAAAAAACGAATTTCAAGGGACCATATGAATACTCCTCTTCAAATTTTTTAGAATATTTCACTCGCAATTCAACCTAAAATGTCTAAAAATTCCAAGAAGAAATATTCATAACTTTCCTCAAAAATGATTTTTTTTAGCTCGGGGGATATGACAGCACCCGAACGATCTTGCGGTGTTTTTACTTTGCACAACAGTGCTATTCTGTAAGTTATAAAGCCTGCGATGAAGGCATAATTGTCGGTGGCGAGAAGCAATTAAACCCGAACAGAATAGGAAGAGCTCGGCGCTCCAGCTTTTGACCGGCGCCCGGCCCGGCGCGGCGGCAGGCCGTCAATAATCATAACCGAGGGGCGGTTTGTGCGAGCCGCTAATCTGGATCTTCGCGAGCAGCTGCAGTTCGGGTCTTCCGGTCGCCGGTTAGGTAAGAGGGTTGCATCAATCCGGTGCCAGAAAAATTTGCCCCGCCGCCAAAGGTCACCGTGTCGTTGTCGCGAAATATGAAACCGGCCGCCATCGACATATGTGTTTCATAAGGTCACTGTAATGACCGGCCGGGGAGAAATAAACTCTCCTTCGGCTCAGCTGACCGTTTACCTTTTTTACCGCTCTTTAATGGGTTCATGGCGCAATTTTTTTCTCTCTTTTAGAACGGCCTACAGTGACCCGCGTGGAGCTTGCTTAATCTTCTATGCGTCTTCTTTTTTTTTCGATTTAAATTTTAATTGTCGTCGGATGAACGGGTGCGGCAGCCTGCGAAGGAATACCCGCCTAACTCAGTATGGAAACTCCGGGTAGATGCGCGGTTTTTGCTCAGCACGGTAGGGAGCTTGCACATCGCTACTAATCCAGTGTCCGCTTAATTCATACGCGGTTTATTTATAGGTTCCCCCGTTCTTACTTTTTACTTTCTCTGTCCATCGTCCCGTTTCGAAGGTGTTCACTCATGCGGGAGTCAGCCGGGAGTCGCTCTATTTATGCACCTCGTGCATCGATATTGAATTTCATAGACTGGTGGTACTAGCATGAGTGAGTCTGGTATTTTAAAAATAAAGAACTTCCTGTGCAGACTTCCTGGACATGGCATGTATTACGTTAGGGGAAGGAAGGAAGTGGTAGAGTAGGTGCTTGTTCTTCGAATCGAGGATTGCTGTATTGTGGAGGAAACGTGTTGTTGCGTGGAGGTTTACAGTAATAATTTAGTATGATTAATATCAGAGGATCAGTGCGATGAGAAAGGTTTCTTATAGGTAAAATTTTCATCGAAAACTCGAGATAATTTTTCAAGCCAATAACATTGCAAACAACGCTAATTTTGAATGCAGAATATCCTAGAGATGCAAATAGCGGTCTTCTGGCTCAAAATTCCTAGGCTCAGGTCATTCTTTTTTCTTCCAGTGAGGATACCTCGAAATGTTAGTCATTCACGAGCATTATCGACGCACCTAATTTTTAAAAATAAAAATCAATAAACGAACTGATCATGATAATCCTTAAATATGAACAATAAAATAGTGTCAAAATGTCATAAACAGTTAAATTCTCAATAACGCCAGCAGGAGATTTAAGTGAAACCAGTCGAGATCAGTAGACATTTTTAATGTGTGACTGGCATTTTGACACGATTTATAGATTATTTTTAGTAGGAAAAGAGACGCTCACATTAGTCGAAATAATTTGGTCTTCTTTTTGGTCTTTTCCCTCTAACTTTTCAGAAAACTTCTATCAAAGAGAGAGAAAAATGTAATCCTATGAGGTAACGGGAAACTCATTGATAGTGGACCCCTGTCCGAGAAAATCAATAAATGTTTACTCTATGATAGGTGAAAGGTGCGACGGCTACAGTCACGCTGTAAGAAATCCGTGTAAAATAACTTTGAATGAGGTATATACTCATGGCGCGTGACAGAAATTTATTGTGCACGCTAACGCAAAAGCCGACGCTGGGTTATTTGCAAACGTTACACTAGGTTTATGTTTGCATGAATCGTTTGCGGGAGTCGTAAACGCAGCATGAACTCTCTTAATCACAGTCTTCAGTTTCTTCCCTCTTTTGATGGACGAGGTTTCGTATTCCTCTTGCTCCTACTCAAAAAATAAAATGCCAACAGGGGTTGACGTCTTAAAAAGCTCTAAGTTTCAAACAGCAGAATGTACTATGAAGTTTTTTTTTTTTTTTTTTTTTTTTTTTTTTTACGATTCACCTAATTAAATATGTCAGTAAAGTTTGTGTAAATGTTATGTCTTTATTTGCACTGAGTATGGTTTAAGTACCACTTAAAGCACCTCATCCCGTTTATTGCCTCTTTTTACATTGTAACAAATCCGTGGCGTAAACCTTCAACGGCACATTATGCTGTAAGAAACATTACCTAGAACCTCTTGCTTTTATTAGTTCTTCAGCTGTACATAGTCCAAAAACGTTTATTGCATCTTCGATAAAGTTCATAATTTCTGAAATTTGCAGAAGTATAGATAATTCCAAACCTTTGCACTCTTGCAATTGCAAAGCTTGTAACTTATGATCGTACCATACCACAAAATGCTTTTTTTATTCTTTTTTTAATACCTAATTTACCTTTTAAGACACCAAATTTTAAGGTGAAAAGGACGAGATGGCCAACGAGATGATGCCGGAGCAAACCACGCCAAAATTCTTTCATCTTCTTGCATTCTATTCCTCTCTTGGAAATAATTACTCTTAATTACGAACAAAATTAGGCTGAGTAATTACATTCATCCAAAGCGGTGAAATGAAGGGTGCGGATGAAGATATAGGGGAGGCGATAGGCGTAGGAATTGATTGATCGGTTTTAGGAGCTTTAATGAAAAATTAATGTCGGCAGCTTAGCGGGATGAAAGCGGGAACACTTTTTGAAATGGTATCGAGGTCTCAGGATCAAAGCAGAATTACGAACGCCTAATTAAGCTCGTTCGTGAATTGCTATTTTTTATTTTTCGGTGAATGTGAGCATCCTCCCAGCACCCAACTCTCACCGGGCTCTTAGCGGATAAGCGCCGATGCGGTTGACGTCTACGCCAAGTGTGAGCGGTTTTTGAACCATGCGACTATCCTTTTAGCATTGAACCGTAAGGATTTTCTCTTTAACGAGGAGATATGGGATCGTGATTGTTCGGATTTGAAGTCATATTATCGTGACAATTAGACTCATCTTTCTCGAGCTGCACTCGAATAAGTGGAAATGAAACCAGTGAAAGGTTTGCCAACGATTTGACAATGATAGAAGAGCTAAGAAAAAATGTGAAAATACAGTATATGAAAATAGATATTCAAAAATAAGTATTCGATTTTCGTAAGTCTCTTTTGAAAATAATCATGTTTGATAATGAAGTATAATATAATCACTAGACTCTACTGCCCAAGTAGCAGTGATCACGATACGCTGCGATTCAATCGGATAATATATCGCGATTTCAACGACGTCGATTTATTGCCAAATTATCGGATAAAAAATTGCGATAAATTACGATTTCATCGCATGAATTTGAAATAAAATCGCGATTTTATCGACGGCGATCTCTCCCAATATTATCGAGCAAAAATTGGAAAAATGTAGATAAAATTTTGATTTTATTAAACGCGATTTTATAGAAAGAAAAGTGCGACAAGATTGAGGATAATCGTACACAAATGTTGATGATCCTAGCGATTTTATCGTCAAAAAATCGTAAAAAAATCGCAACTTACTTTCAAAATCTCGAAATTTTTCCATTGTAAAATGCTACTTGGGTGCAGGAAACGACCAAAGACCTCTATTATGGCCTGTTTTAGGCACAACCCTCTCCCTGACCCCTTCTCCCCCCCCCAAAAAAAAAAAATCAAAATATATCTCTTCCAAAATTGAATCTGCTCTAAAACGAATTGATGAACCCAGAACAGGTCTTGCGAGAGTGAGAAAAACACTATGTCGGCACTCAGAGGTCACTACAGAAGCCGTTGCTTGGCGTGGTATGGCAGTGGGTGAACGAACAACCTTGTCCTTCGCCATTGAGGAGAATCCGCCTACTTTGAACTCGCGTCGGCCCAGATTTCGTTCATTTATATTCTTTTATGAGTGAATGACTTGCAGGCTCCATAAATGAGCATATCGACGAGCGTAACCACCGCAAAACCCTCGACTCACTCCCATAGAGCTCCTTTCTCGGGTCTTTTTTTTGCGGGACTGATGGTTTTTACCCGGCCCTTGGGAGTCGTCCTCCCCGTTTTGGTGGCGTTACGCGGGTGTTCGCACACTCTCATCGTGCTAAATGAGAACAAAGTGCGGGTCTTTTTGCACAATTATTGGAGGTGCTAAGACCTCGGCCTGATAGTCGGGACGAGCCCTCATTGGTCAACCCTGGGACGAGCCCTCATTGGTCAACCCTGGGACGAGCCCTCATTGGTCAACCCTGGTGTTGCGTAACTTCAATTCGCGAAATGATTGCCCATGCGGTGGCTAATAGCTGGATGGGGTCACGGATTTACAAATTATGTAAAAGCTTTTATATTCTACTTCCTATCAGCGCAAGAAAAAAAAACATTTTTGTAAGAAATCGAAAAGGATCGTGAATGGACTTAAAAATTATTTGACTTATAAATTTGCATTAAGCTCAGGTCACTTAACCGGCTTACAACTATTTAGACCTATGAATGGTTTCACACAGATGCACACAGATTAATACATGAATTAAGTACCCTAGCACAAAAGAGTTCCATGTAATGTTCCCTCTGAACATCAGAAAGTGTAGAATGTCCCACGCATACATGCTTGGATGAATAAATCAACTTGATACAATTTTCTCTTATATTTTCGAAAAATTAGTCGAGTTGATAAGGGTCACCGTTGTTCGAAACAATTACAAAATAAGTTTACCATGTAGTAAGCGTAAATATGAAGAGGTGTTTTGTAACCATGTTAAAGTGTAGTCAAGATGAGTAAGAAATTATTCAAATAATCACCAACCCCAGAAAGAGCAGGTAATTCCAACCTTCAATGTCATCCGATTTCAGAAGCAGGCGAACATTTGATTTTACATTTCATTTTTTTGTTTTTCAGGGGGAACAGGATATATCATTACTACTACATTGGAAAAGGGATTTTTTAGAATTATTTTATAAAAATATTGATCAAAAGACAAGTTTAGTCGATCAACTGATTAAAATGCGTGCCTTTACTTGTCTTTTATACTCATTTTCTGAAATGTTCGCTTTTCACTGTCTGAAATTTTCTCACGTACCTAACTAAATACTCATGTCAATCATTTTTATTTTTGATAAGTTTGTTGGTTCGTGATGTGTACTCAATGATCAGCCAATGGAGAGTACAACAACAAAATACCATGCATTCATAAAAACATTTATAAATGACTGACACACACGAAAATGTCGGCTAATATTTTGATAATTTTCGGCAACAATGATCCCAATTATCCAACAACCTCAGCTGCAGCTCCAAGCATGACTGTCCCAATGACCAGAATTAGTATTCAGCCTTTGTCAACGGTACGAACTTGTGAGACTGCAGTCTTATTATCCAGAAAGAAACCAGGGAAGCAGGACTTTTTGAATGCAAAAACGGTGCATTAGTAGTTGCGCCGCGTCACCGCGAAAGTACATGCACATCGTGGCTCTTGGTCTTCTGAGATATTCGAATCAGGAAACAAGTCTATTTCCGTATGAGCCTCGAAGCGCGTAAAAACACATGCGAACCAGGGCTCATTTGGGTTTGGACTTGGTCCTTTTGAAAAAAACCGATTCATTTGTCGTTATGACACGGCGCGCGGCTCCGAGCGCAGTGTTGACTCTATTGCACAGTTACACAACGGTCCGGGCTCGCTTTTCATTTTCGTCCGAGAATGAATTACCTAACCGCAAAATGACCATGTTGATTTTACGGTGGCACATGAATTTGTTGTAACCGCAGGGCGTTCAACACTCACCTGTCGGCCGAGGAGGAGCGATGACAAGCCACTTTATGTTGGGATAGATCATGACTCCTGAGTGGCATATGAGGGCACCTACTCCACGTAACGCCGACTGAAGGCGTGGAATCCGAATATGAGCGACCGCAGTTTATCAAAGTATCCGTTTATGTTTAGTCTTGAGGATTGTTAAGAATTCGCCTTAAAAAAGCGCGAATTAAGACTCTTATCTCATCGAAAAATTCCTGTCGTGAACAGAATTCTTTACGACTTTGCGGTTAAAACTCATTAATCTTTCCGCAAATTTGTTTAACCCCTCTTGGTTTCTGGTAGGTTATTTTTTTACCACGCCAAAATTGTTTATAGAATAAAAGTAAGATTTGATTAGTTTTACTTCATGTCCATTTTTGCAAGGCCTCTCTCCCTTTCTTCGATCCATTTTTGGAAATTATTTGACAGGAATTTTCATATAACAAATGTGTTATTATTTCAAAAGAAATCCTAAGGTTCACAAAAGTAATATCTTTACAATGAGCGAAGGTACAACTGCGAGTATGGTAACCCAAACCGAATAGTGCAGCCAAAATATAACACCGCGCCGTAGCCGAACACTGTCAAATAATGACCCAACGTTTTTTCTCAGAGTGGGCAGAAATATTCCTTTATTTCCATAATTTACATGTTCACACCATTTAAGAGAATTCTTACCAACAGGTCATTACAAGTGACAATGTAAGATTTATTTAAAGGAAGTTTTCCTAATTGGCACTTTTATTTAATGGGTGAGAGATCTAAATCGTTGGTACTTGCGCACAAAAAAAGGGAAAATGGTGGAGTCACACTTCTCCATTGCCGAACACTTGAAATTTCTCAGCATGTAGCATATTTGCTACATTTTTAAGGGGTACACTCTTATTTCATGAAAGACGGGTACAGAGTTCTATGAGTGAGAAAAGTCGACCAGGTTGGTCCATTGTCTAGCACGTCTGACTCTAGGTCAGTAGGTCTTGGGTTCCAATCCCGGTTATGCCAATGAATTTTCACGGAATTGACGAGTGGGTCTACAAAAAAAGATACCTCCAAGCTCTAATCCCTGAAAAATAATACGCACATAGTATTAATGTGTTTATTCCTTCTGGTATACCCTCTGTATCCTCTGATGACCAAAGAGTCCTCAAGGAAAATAAGCCAAATAGATAGCAAAACAAAATTCTTTAAAAAAAAGTGAGAAAAGACACGCATGAAAATTCGTTAGGTAACACGATTGAATAGCATGCAAATTTTTTTTCAATAAATAGGAACTTTTACACATTTGCAACCATACATTAAATTATAATTCAATAATTTTTCCAGGTAATAATGAGAACCTTCAAGTGTAGTTTTAATTGATGCAAAATCACTGACGCACCGGGCCAACGTCCGTTCTCGAACTTGAGACATGCGACTTCAAAACTCACTTCCCTTGACATCGCAACTTAGATTTATTTGTCTGGCTGAGAAATTACACCTCCTGTAGTATGCATTAATGAGGCACAGTGTTGCCGTTTTGATAAGTGGTTATGGCAAACTCTCAAGAAACGTATTTTCTCGCATCAGAGACTTTACAAAGAATAAGAAAGTGAAACGTAGATGTCACATTGGTGATGGAATCGCACAATTGAAGGGGCCCCATACATAATTAGAAAGTAAGACGTGTAACCACTGAATTCAGGTGTCGTACATATATTCATGTTTAAAGCTGAAGGATTGTCAAGTAAGCTGGATTGAGGCTTTGAGTTTTTAGTACTCGTATATGGACTGCATTTTGCAATTTGGAACTATAAATTCTAGCTCTTCTGGAAAAAACACTTATGTGCATAGGGAAACTAATGGCACAAACGCTGTTTTTAAACCGGGCTAGAATTTATAGTTCCAAATTGCAATATGCAGTCCATATGAATTATTCGGTGTCTAAGGAGATTGAATGAAAAAATTCCGGAATATTTATTTCCACCAGTGTATCTGATTAAATTCGGCAAAGCTCGCCTTAAACGGTAGATGCGTGACATGAATTTAATAATTTCAACTAGTAGAAATTACTCATTTTTTTCTGAGAGATAGAACCAAGTTTCAGCGGATGCTCATACATTTTTGTCTAATGCTTACTACCTCGGTAGAGCCACACCAACGAACCCATGACTTTCGCTTCTGACGAGGAAGCAAGGTGAAGGACTGCACTGATCGCGTGACCGAGTTAAAAATGTATTGAATCGGAGTAAAGTAGGAGTAACTCAATTAACGAGTAATAAATTCACGGGCAACAGTACGATACGGCACACGCATATTTTTTCTCCGTCGGGAAACTTAATCAAATCGTCTATGTCTAATTGGAACCGAAGTTTTAAACGTCTTCTTTTTAATGACCTCCTCATATATTTTATTTTACGAGCTTCCTTGATTTTCCCTCTAATAATTGCTGTTAGCGTGTTCTCCTCAGACACTGAGAAAGCGCTAATTCTTCCACGATATCGAGACGAATAATATCACTTTTACTATACCCACATCACAAGTGTGTTTAAAAAAAAGAAAAAAGTGAGATATTAATTTCACAGGGATGTTTTTAAGAAAAAAATCGACGCTGTGTTCTCGCTTGCGTATAATATGCAGGCTGCAACACATATTACTTTTAATGGATGCAACTATTGCAGAACGTAATGTGTTTTACTATGCATTGCAATAATAGCGTAGCATAGGAATTATTTTGCGCGTTAGTTTACCTACCGGTTCCATTCAGCATCAATTTTTCTTCACATTTTTTCGTCAAAAAGCGTAATCGGCGGTTGCGATGTATCAAAAAACAATCAAAACCCAGGTCTACGAATAGTAACATGATATACGACCTATTGGTAAAAGGTAATGTACACACATCTCACATCATTACTCAAATTTTAAACGAAAGCTCGCCTGAATGACTCGATTGCATATTTAAAACCAGTTGTGACGACATCCTGGTCGTGCATCATACGGTTCCTGATATTTTTTTGGGTGCGCCTCTTTTTAACAAGACCTGTTGACCGGAACCCGAAAGACAACTTGCAAAACTTGACCAAGCGACGATGCGCACTTTCCTCAAACATTTCGAGGAAGGCTCGTTATTTAATCCCGAGGCGTTGATGAGTCAACACCGTTTGACCTGCCGTTACAAACTTCCTCGATAGCTTTGGTCAATGGTTAACCGATTGATCCCTCGGAATGGGGGAAGGGGGGATTATTTGATCTGCGGAAAGATAGTTGATCCGATCGAACATCTTCGCTGTTTAAAATATGCGGTTAGAATGTAAATTGGCAGTTTATATGCCAACACTCTTGCTTTTTCGTGTGCTCTACCTTATTTGGTGTTTCAAATGTGCCGATCAACACCTGTCTCGGGCTATGTTTTTGAGGAAAGAGTTTTAGCTTTGATTGTCGCTTAGCGCGGAATCCGGATCTTCCGCTGAATAAACTGCATTTTGCAATATGGAACCAGGAGTGTTGCGTAAGTGCTAAAATTGCGCAACTTCTTTCAATCTTACAAAAAGACATAATTTTAACAGTTCCTCTCTGCACATCGAAAAAAAAAAATTATCAATTCTAGAGCATTGTCCCATAAAATTTCATCTTTTGGTGACGGGCTTTAATTATTTAATTGAAAAATGAAAAAAAGAAGAAGTTTACAATTGGAACAACATTATAATGCGCTTAGTTACGTTTGAATTATAAATGGATCACATTTAGCAAGAAGAAAGCAGCGCGATTACAGTGTTTTCAAAATCGTGCAACTTTTTATTTTCTTTTAAAAATTCTTAATATGTGTACGGTTTTTAAATTAACACATACTATTTTTCTTTAAAATTGAAAATGTTTTGGTGGAAAGTGAAAACTATTTGCTATTCTGGAAGATTTTCAAGATAATTATGAAGAAGCAAACATTTTGACAACACTGTAATCGTGCTGGTTCCTTTTTTATATATGCGTTCCAAATGCACCTCATATCGCGTGCTTCCCTGTTAACTCAAGTGTCTTGTCAAGCTATCAATCCTCCAAAAACGAAATTTCTAGATAAAAATTGTAATGAAATTAAATTCAACCATTTACTTTCACCGAGCTCTCCCAAAGAACCGCTTTCCCAAAAAGATGTTCCAGTTTTGCTAAATGCAAATCCAAGTACATAAACGGCTTTTCGACAGATGGTGCCGATAACTAGGTCAAATAACCAGCCCCTTCCGCCTTCGGAACCATTCTCGGTTTCGTCATAATCCACCCCTATCTATTGTGCTCAGGCATATTTTTATTCAGAGGCTGCATTATCTTCTGTTTGAGGATCAAGAGCCGACTCAACTGAGCCGCTTTTGTCTCCTAAAGCCCCGATGTGGCGTCGGAACTCATCATACGGATTTGTTTCGCGTGACTCTCCAGGATCGTAATTATGTATGTATGTATGAGCCGCTTTTACGGCGCGCTAGGGCGCTCTGCGACGCCTATTCTCCACAGGAATCTGTCATGGTAGAGATCCTCCGGAAGCTGGCATCTCTCCATCTCTTCATGGATGCCCTCTACCCACCGTTTGGCTGGACGCCCTCTCCGTCGCCTACCTGGGGGGACCCACTCCAACACCTTCTTCGGCAACCCGGTATCAGCCATTCTCTGCACATGCCCATACCATACCAATTGCTTGGTCATGATATCGTGCACAATCGTCCCCTCAACGCCCATTATCTCTCGGACACGTTCATTCCTGACACGTTCTCTCCTCGAGATTCCAGCCGATCTTCGCCAGAAATCCATCTCGGTCGCTTTGAGCATTTCTTGGGTCCGCTTCTTCAACTGCCACACTTCACTGCCATAGGTGATAATAGGCTTGACAACCGAGTTATAAATCCTCTTCTTGTTGTCTTTGGAAATCCTTTGGTCCCAAAGGATCCCATTAAGCATGGCGATGGCTTTCCTTCCTAGAAGATTACGGTCCCGAATGGCCTGATCCAGCTTCCCATCCGAAGTCAGGTTCACCCCCAGGTACTTGTATTGTTCGCAACTTTCTATATGTTGACCATCCTCCAGGACTATGCTTTGCTGAGCGCCTCCGACTGACATCTTTTTTGTCTTACGGACACTAACCTCGAGGCCCCATTTGCGGTACTCCTCCACCAACTTCCGGGTCATATACTCCGCGTCATCGTGATCTTGACTTATGACTACCTGGTCGTCAGCAAAGCATAGCGTGAACAGTGTTTCTTGGTCATTTAGAGGGACGCCCATGCCGGCACACTTTCTTTTCCATTCCTTCAGAACGTGCTCTAGATATATCTTAAACAGCGTCGGTGACAGACAACATCCCTGCTTAAGCCCCTTGGTGACAAAAAAACCGTCTGAAAGCCTTCCTTGGCACTTAATTCTAGCAAAAGCCCCCCGATAAAACTGCTTGACTGCCCCAATAAGTCCTTTACTAAAACCAGTTTCTTCTAGGACTTCCCAGAGTTTCACAAGAGGAATACTATCATAAGCCTTTTCAATATCCAAAAACACTAAATGAAGCTCCTGGCCAACAATTCTCTTCTTTTCGGTTAACTGGGTAACACAGAACAGATGATCAGCGGTAGACCGACCAGCCCTAAAACCTGCTTGCTCCTCCGCCTCGAACGGGGTCCACTCCTCTTCGATCTTCGCTTTCAGCACTTTTCCATAAATTTTACTTATCGTTCCTGTCACCGCTAACCCTCTGTAGTTCCCACAGTCATCCTTCCTTCCTTTTTTATGCGACGCTGTTATCCAGGCCTCTTTCCATTCTTTCGGGATGTCATCACCGTCAATGCACTTCTGCAGCAAATCCCTGAGATGGTTAACCAACTTGCCAGTCCCACATTTAATTAACTCGGCTGGAATGTTTCCTGGCCCAGGAGCTCTTCCATTCATCAATTCCCTGATTGCTTTGACCACCTCCTCAACTCGAATTTCCATTGAGTGATCCTCGACTATATTTTCAGCATTCCCCGTTTGAAACTCTGGTCGTCCTTCCGTCAATAATTTATTAAAATGTTCGTCAAGCTGTGAGATTGTTATCGGAGATATAATGTCCCGTTTCATGTCCCTTCTTAGGCCTTTGATCAGCTTCCAGCTCTCAGCACTCTTCCTTCCCCCCAGGTATGTGTCAATCCTTGAGCAGTTGGTCTCCCAAGACTCGTTTTTCTTCCTGGTGATTAAAAGACGAACCCTCGCCTGGGCTTTCCTATACGCGCCGCGGGTGTCTGCAGTCCTAGAAGCCAGATAATCATGGTACTTCCTACGCTTTTCTTCAATTACCTCCTCTACCTCTTTGTCCCACCAGTAGGGTTTCTGTACATCCTTGCTCTCATTACACATACCCAGGGCTTCCTTCGCAGCTGAATGTATGCAACTTTTGATGAACTGGTACAACTCTTCTGCAGTATCGAAAGTTTCTACTCCCAGTTTCTCATCCAGCCGCTTCCTGTAGAGCGCTTTCACGCTTTCATGCTGTAAGCTATCGATGTTGTAGTGCACTTGTTCGATCTTCGTTCCTTGTGGCTGGCACTTCTGATGTTGCAAGGTATTCCTCTGCAGCCCATACTTAACCGGAAATGCAATCTCCGCCTTGAGAAAATGGTGATCACTACCACAGGAGAACCCCCGGCAAACTCTTACTTGTTGAACCTTCATGGTACTCGTTTGCCTGGTGACCGCGTAGTCGATGATTGACTTCAGCCCCCGAGTTTGCTGAACCCACGTGTACTTATGGATATCTCGATGTTGGTAGAATCCGTTCAGTATTTTCAACTCGTTTTGTTCACACATATCAATAATGCGTGCACCGTTGTCATTCATCGCCTCTTCACCGAAAGGTCCAACAACTTTAGAACCATTCCTTCGTCCGGTTCTACCATTCAAATCTCCCATGATAATGACCTCCCTTGTCCTTCCAACCCTCAGAACCTCGTCGTTGAGTTGCTCAAAGAACTGATCCTTTAGATTGACGGGAGCATCATCATTCACACCATATACTCCTAACAGGGCCACCTTGTGACCATGCAGTGTAAGATGCATTCTGATGATCCGCTGGTCTACTGCTTCCCAAGTAGTTATAGACGGACGCAAACTTTTCCGGATAAGTATGGCGACTCCTTGCTGTGCGCGTTGATCTTTACTGACACCACTATAGAACAGATCATAACATCCTAAGTTTTCTGATCCTGTGCCTTTCTTTTTCGTTTCTGTTAACACGGCGACATCTACATTATACTTTTTTACCTCCGATACAACCTCTGTCAATTTATTAGAAATGCCCTGTACATTCCATGTCCCAAAAACCATTGTCCTTTTCCGTAGTTTGTGTCGCAAAATCCGTTTTTTTCCATTATCACCGAGGCTATCTTTATTAGGCTTTTTAACATTAAGTTTTTTCCGGGTATCGGGGAGTTAGCCCGATGCCCCAACCCCCAACCTGGAGGACCAGGGTTTGATTTTGGAGTACCGTCTCCTAGACAGGCTGCTTTCACCACAGCTATGAGCCCTGTCTGCCCCTCTGATGAGTGGTTCATACGCCATGAAGCCGGTGACCATCTTCACCCCCCTTTAAGGCAGGGGCTACCAGCTGGGGTCCGCAGGCTTGCTAAACCTGTGACAGTACTGAGTACAGTCCCCCATACGGAATCGTAATTATTTTCGTAATTATTTTTGTCAAAACGGAAGCTCATCAATGGTGGACTCGTTCAGCGTCTCGCGGTTCAATAGGGTCCTTCGTTGTCAGATCAGTCGCAATTAGATTGACATCCAAAACGGCTTTGTTGCGAACTTAAGCTAAGCTGAAAAGGGATTTGTCCTTGCAGAAAATGGTTAAAAAAAAAAACTACGATGAGAGCATCGTAAAGGTTATAGAATCACTGTAAATTCACTATCTACGTTTACACGCAATTTGCGCATTTTCTTATGTTTTTCTCTAAAAAAATTAGCTAATAAAGTATAGCACGACAAAAACCTACTTTGATTACATCGAATTTTGTTTTACCCCGGTCTCACAACTCCATTCAAAACTCAAAATGGCCACCGTCATATGACACTGTCTCTCAAATTAAGACTCGCCATAAAATTACATACTTCTTAAAAACTATTATAAACTATCGCTTTATAGTACTAGATTATTTAACTTGGAAAGCCGCAACGTGAAGATTTTGGATAAATAACGCTTATTTATTTGCTTGTTTTCACGTGAAAAACGCGACATAGTATGACGGTTATTTTCCGATTCGCATGGAGTCATGAAACGGAGTTACTTAAAAAAAAAGAATGCGTGGGAGACCTATCGGGCGTGGATAAATTTTTACAAAAATCTTTCAATTTAAATCTGAAAAAAAAAAAAAAAAAAAATCCAGAATGCCTTTAGGACGTCCTGCAGTATTTTTCTCATCGCATTCCCTTTAAATAAAGCCAAAAGTCCCCTTGTCCAAACGGGATTCTTATTGAGACAATGCGTCGCTCCTTTAGAGTAAGGGCGTATCTCAATTTCTATATATGAGCCCTGTTTTGCGTATAAACCCATACTTTCTGGGGCTCATGCGAAAATCGAGATACACCCTTACATCAGAGGAACAACAACTTGGAATGCCGGTAAGTAATCCGATAGGTGGACTATTAACACGTTATCCTGAGGAAATTTAGAGAAATTTGCCTCTGTGCCGGGCAAGACGAAACTAAGTGCAAACAGAAGTTTTTGATATCACACCTTATCGAGTAAGAAGAAATTATGATATTTTCCGATAAATTTGACATCGAGGTACATAGGCCCATGGAAAAGGAATCAAAAATGAAACCGCGTAAACTCATCTGCTGCGTGGTGGCGTTGCGTCCGTTGCGTGGCGCGTTTCATTCGGCGACTGATGGGAAGACAATGAAGTTACGACAACTTACTGCCAGTGTCCCGGGATGCTTGAAATTGAGAGTGAGACAGATGACGAATGACACTTTTATGGTGGATAACAGTTCTGCCATCAACACCCGGGAGCCGCTTCCCCTCGCCCCAGTCTGCGCATCGCAGCCTCAGACCTAGACACAATTAACATTTAAATCCAATTCATTTAAAAAATTGTTTCACTATGAAAACGTCTTCTGATGGCTCTATGCTATGTATCTCAGGTCGGGCTTTTGTCTAAATGCTGATGGACCTTTTTCGTGTGATTCTGGTTTTATTCAGAGTGGGTTGAGATCTCTTCCATCAGTGGTTAGGGTAGCCAGTAGATGGCATGGTAGTCCGAGTCTGTCAACTGCACCACTGATTGTGTAGTCAGAGATCTTACAAACAACCATTTCTACATTACCAGATTTTGTTGTATTGGAAACTTGCTTTCTCAAAAAGATGAATCGAAAGTAGGTCTAAAACTGCACCGTTTAATATAGAAAGGAATTATTTCACCCAAATATGTCAGGCCGGATATATTCATGAAAAATGGGGGAAAATGTAAATTATCGTAGCATAAGGCTAATTTTTACGACGCTATGTGGAAAACGTTGACACATTGTACATACAGAGCTTTTTTCTCCATCAATAAAGTTGAGAAAAATTCAGTTGCTTTAGCAAGACTAATTCGAAACTTTATAGCTTTACAACATTCAGATCAAGAGCAAAAAAGTTCACGAACGCTTACTGAAAAATTTGTTTCATCTTTCCTTAAATATTCTGGTAAAATTAATGAATGGACTTCGAACAGATCCTAATCAGACTCCCTTGATTGGGCCCTCCAAAAAAGCCCGATCGGTGTATAGTCAATACCGCATCCTATCTATTATTACTAGAGCACATACCGCAGCAAATAAGCTTCATGGCATATTGATTAAAACAAAAAAATCATATTGCTCTCTTTGAGGAAAACGACTGCAAAATAAAAACGTGCGAGGCACGTTTTATTTTCCATTCATCAAAAGGCGAACGACAACAAACGTGAAAGACGGAGTAATAAGTGGGGAAATAAATGAGATTCTCGTTAAAAGCAATTAAGGCCGTTGCGAAGTTGCAAGGTGCAGCACCAATCATCGACGCCGCGCCGCACCGCGTAAAAATACGCCGTGTTTTACTTTCTTATTTCCTGGCGTTCGGTTCGAGATCATCTCGTGAACCCCATCAACGCAATTAGTCGCGAAGAGCACTTATATTCTGTTGATTTTTCCTCTCTATCATATTTCTGCCATTTCTTTGACGTTCCATGATTTTCTCTGCTGCATTTTTCCGGCAGCGGCACACAGTACTCGACGTTCTCTGTTATGCGGATAATATTGCTCTCAACTGTCCTTTTCATTTTGTCATGGAATGATTTCTTCATCTGCAAATCTTCAATTTTCTTCAGCATGACAACTAAATGTGCACTAAAATTGACAAATTATCCCTACATTTGCATTCGTACATAATTCATCGTTTTCCGCAGAAATGAACTTAACTCCATTCCAAGGTTGCAAAATTGACTCAAATTCAATTTTTTACAAGACTAAACCCGCATGATTTGTCGTCATAAATTTGTGTGATTTTTGGGTGAGATCAAAGGAAAAATTTCGATTTTTTGAAAGGAGAAATTTTGATTCCGATATTCTCAAAATTCTCCTGATAAAATGCGCCTTGTGCGGATAAATCTGGCAACATTGAAATATAGTTACGTTCTTTCGTGAGAAAAACGACGAACTATGGACTCGCTGCATTCCATTAAAATAACTTCAAATGCAGGAAGTTCCGTCCCAATATTGTACATGGAGCTTCAAATTAATTACGACGATTTTAGACAACTGTGCTCATTTAACACCGATAAAACGATATTTTGGAGGGAAAAATTCGAAAAAAAGATTTTGTTTGACATATTTAAAACTCAGATGCACCTTATGCGCACCTTGGATAGAAATCCAGAAAGATGCGCTTTAAGATTTGAGCCAATTTGAAAGGTCTTTGCATTAATTTATCGGTGATCTACCGAGAGGTTGCGCAAGTTCGTCCATCAGCGCAGCGAAAGATTCCATCTTGCAGGGATGTTCATGAAGCCATTAGTGAAAGCGGTCATAATGCAGATCACTTTTTTCGATCTTTGCACCGCGAGGCGTCAATATTGTAAAGTTGTTCACAACATGACCCCTCCTTCACAATTAGCACAAATTCGCTGGGAGGCACCTATCTGAAAATCGGGAAATATGAAATTGCACACTGAAAAAATGAGCTAGTGCCTTAGGCATACCGCGCCGCGGTGTTTAAAATCGTCTTGGTTCTTACATGTGATTTATCTGATCAACCACATATCACTCAGGCCTAATGTCCCTTAGTCCATGAAATTGTACTTGTTTGGATAATTGTATTTATTTTTTAGTATGAAATTATAATAATTTTGTGTGGTTTTACAGGTCGGGTTGGGGCTACTTCTAGTAGCAGCCAACTGTGTACCAGTGCCAACACCGGCAGCTGCACCTACAGGGGCACCAACAGAGGCAGTAAAACGTGATAAGAAATCGTAAGTAAATAAATGTACCAGATATTCCAAGATAAAGATATGTATTTTCAACAAACATTAATGTTTACATGAGGTCAGGTTCGATAACAAAGGAAAACAATCTATAAATTTATGTTTTATTTTATTCATTCTTCATTATCTGAAAGATCTGTACTTTTGAAGGATGCCTGTCATTCTTAATACGCTCATACGCTCAATTTCGTATAATACTGTGCAACACCTCTGTTGTGAAATAGTTGCTTTAAGCGTAGCAGCACGGCGCGGCGGGCGGGCGGCCAGCGCAAAACGCGCATTGGCGCCTACAAACCTAAGTGGATACTTCAAGCATTGTGCAATGCGTGAAGTATCCACTTAGGTTTGTAGGCGTCAGTGAGCCTCTTGGGCTGGCAGCACGCCGCTCCGCTCTGCTAGGCTTTAATATTTATACTCGCATAGTCAGCGTTTTTTAACTCATGATTTTGAAATGTTTGCACACTCTGTATTGATTATTCTTATTTAAATCGATGGGTAAAAATATGTATCACTATATCAAAGGAGAACCGCGGCTCATTGAGATTAATGTCGCTTTGAAAAGGTTTTACAAATATTTGTCATTTTTTAAAAATATAAATGTTTTCAAAATGAAGTAATAATTTCGTAAAGAAAAAAGAAAAAAGATAAAAGAAGTACCCATATACATATACATATAAGGTATATTATACATTCAATGTTTTAAAGATAGAAGTAAAACCAAACATTCACCAATGACAATTTAAAAAGATGATTCAAAAGGAGAAAGTAATAACATTTCACTAAGAAAATGAGCAACCATAACAACACCTCTTTCTCTCTCAATTTTTCATTTCCATATTGTCAATATAATTTTACATATACCGACTAAAATATGTTGCTTATTTTACGTGTGGGCGTACACTACTGGACAAAAAAGGTAAGCGGACAAAAAATCGTTGACAAAATGTCCTGAAACCCCCATGTAAGCTATCGTTAAGAATCGATTTTTAAGGTGTTCGTTGCGAACACCTTGTTTATCGATCCTTTACTGTAGGTTTAAATGACATATCAATCGATATGTCACAATGCGCGCCACGCCACTAATTTAGGAATCATCATGCTTGAGCCAAGCACTTATTTCTTGTGAATATATTTTTCGCCTTGATCTCGATCCCATAAAAGTTGTTCATATCAAAAAACGAGTGATGGTTAGGACCATTTGTGAATAGAAGGGAATAAACTAAATTGGCAAGGAAAAATCTCGCTCGTCTCTTGATCTAGAATCGGATGCACAATTATTCACGACCAATTCAAATTTTTGGACGTTCAGCATGAATCTCTCTGGGTGACAGAACTGGGGCTCCTAAACATTGCCCAGTTCTTGCAAAAAATAGTTAGTGAACATCCCACATATTTTTGAACGTCGAGCAGTGATCTACTTCTCGAACTTTTCGGTGATGGCTAATGAGTTTAAACGACCTTCAAATTGTGTGCGAAAGGCACTTGATTGAACTGCTAATTTAGTGAGTTCCGTTCATCTCAGTTTACAAGGCTGTGCTACTAAAGGAGTGGAGGAGTTGTTTGCGCAACCGTCTGGAATGAAATTTTTTCTATTAAAGCTGTATGGCAAATTTTGAAACAAGTTGTGTGGGATTTAAAATGAAAGTGATGAAAGAACAATAAACCTTGAATAATCTACCTTGATTTCAAAGGAATCGTTCTTCTTTAAACTATTTTGATCCTCTAATACTCTAATTACAAGAACAGGGTATTCGCAAAGAACATCTTTATCATCATGGTACATGTGTTTTCTCTCTTTTCAACTTTGACAAAGTTGGAGCAGTTAGAAACTTACAAAAAATAGAAAAATTAACATTGAGTCTCTAATGATTTCGCATGGCTACATCTTAAAAAAACGATTTCTGAGCAAAAATATAATTCCGTGATTGCGCGGGTGAAAGTTGAGGGGCCTGGAGGACAAGGCGCATAAGTGCAATTTGTGAAAAAACTAAGAGATTAATGCTTTCAAGCAAAACTAGTCTTAACGCATATTCTGTGAAAAATTCGCTCCCTAATTAAAATTTTTAAGCATCAAAGAGTCAATTAGAACTTTCAATCTGCTATGAGGATCCATGTAATTTCAACACTTCAAACACGTACTTCTCGAAATGGCAAAAACCGGACTTATGTGCCTCGTCCTTCAAAACCCTTAGTTCACATTTTGGTGTTTTCATTCCAGATTCATTTCTAGATTCAGGATATTTAGATAGACAACGCATATTCTAAAATGTTTATCACTTAAATTTGTTTCAGGATCGAAGATTACGGTCCTATTTCTGGTGGTTGGGAAGAAAAAACCGGATGGGCCCCAGAGCCAGAGATCGAGCATCACCCTGTGCATCATCATGAACCTGAACCAGAGGGTGTCTGGAAGAAGAAGTTAGTCTGGAAAGAAGAATGGAAACAAGTCTGGCGAACGGAGAAACAACAGATTTGGAAGACAGCTTGGAAGAAGATCCAAGTCCCAATCTGGAAAGAAATTAAAATCCCCATCTGGAAGGAAATCCAAGTTCCCGACTGGAAAGTAGTTCAAAAACCAATCTGGAAAGAAATTCAAGTGCCAATCTGGAAGGAACACCAAGTGCCCGACTGGAAAAAGATCTGGAAGCCAGTGTGGAAGGAGATTCAGGTCCCTGTCTGGAAAGAGCACCAAGTCCCCGACTGGAAGCAAATCTGGGTTCCTGAATGGGTGAAACAATGGGTTCCTGGAGAGAAATCCCACGGTAAAGATGAGCACGGGTGGGAATACACATCGCACGGACTTTGGAAGAAGAAGTTGATCTGGAAGCCTGAATGGAAGAAAATCTGGAAGACCGAGAAGAAACTCATCTGGGTGCCAGAGAAGAAATTGGAATGGAAAGAAGAATGGAAGCAGATCTGGAGAACAGAGAAGAAGCAAGTGTGGGTAACTGAGAAGAAACTAGAATGGAAAGAAGAGAAAGTACAGATCTGGAGGCCAGAGAAGAAATTAGAATGGATCCATGATAAGAAACAGGTCTGGAAAGACGAGTGGAAAGAAATCAAGGTTCCCGCTTGGAAGGAAATTCAGGTTCCAGACTGGAAGAAGGTCTGGAAGCCAGTATGGGAAAAGGTGTGGGTTCCATTGCCCAAGCACCACGATCACCACATCGAAGAACACCATGATCACCATGGATGGGCGTGATCATCTTTTTAGACATGTGTTTATTTCCTACCTCTGAAAATTCCCAAGGGGATATTGCACATATCACTTTGAAAATCAAAACGCTTTATTTTGTCCGATGACTGCTGATCCTTTGAATTTTCCATCGGTCTTACCGTCACTGTAATTTTCTAGTCTTGTCAACAAGCGACTGCCTTTACCAGTGAATCATATTGGCTCATGCTACTCATTAGATTGCTAGGAATTGAGTTCATTTATTATCTCTTGAAAGCAATTTCACCAACATTTTGTCCCAGCTCGGCTGGAAAGTTGGTGATGTAATCTATCGAGATATTTAATCATAACACATACATTCTGGT
The DNA here is from genome assembly GCF_001854935.1 of Bemisia tabaci. Lineage (NCBI taxonomy): Eukaryota > Metazoa > Arthropoda > Insecta > Hemiptera > Aleyrodidae > Bemisia > Bemisia tabaci. Next base: position 2,233,949 of record NW_017549038.1, on the reverse strand, counting down.
TAAAATAATTGATATCGTGTGAGGACCTGATGGAAAATTCAAAGTTTTTCAGTGAAATAGTGCAGCTGTGATGACATGAGCTAGTAACATGCCACTGCCACAGTTTACCCTAATGTGCCAAACAAATCATCATTCCTAAGATGAAATGGAAACCGCATCAAATATGATGATGAGCCAACTTGATTGTATGAAGTAAATAATGTGGGATTATAGTCGACAGGGTATCACATCGATCCGGAAATTTTGTAAGGCATGCTTAAGTACAAATTGATTGAGACTCCGAATTTTCTGACTGCGTGTATTATAATGTGTACCTATACTAGTTTTAAGTCAGTCCGTTTAAAATACAGGAATGCTCTTGCGTGTTTTTGCCTGATGCGTCCTTATACTCAGTTTTAAACGAATTAAATCTGGAATCCAAAGGCAGTGTTCGTAATTAAGTAATAGGTAAGTGAAAGAGACTTTTATTTGGAGAGTTAGTGGATTCAAAATACTGAAAGGGAAAATCACGCAAAAGCTAGTTTTACTAAATACATTTTTTAGAAATCTCAGGTGCAAAAAAACTAAAAACATGCAGCACAAAACATGAAAGTTGTGAGAATTTCAACATCTGACTTAAATTGAAAAACATTTCCATCCAGCTAGTAAAAATATAATCTTGCAAAATTATTCTTTCACCTCGCTATAGAAATTTAATTTAATTCAGTAAATATTTTAACAAGGTGCTTTTATAATTCTAACGAAAGAACAATGTAAGTATCACTGCAAAAAATCTGACCGAGCTACCATTGCGACTTACGATGAAAATATTCATAAGTATTATTTTCCAGCCTGAAACTTCTCAACCGCGTCATGTTTGCGATGTTACACCTTGTAAGGTTTTCAACAATTTAGTTGCCTTTGAATCGAAATGTTGAGTTAAGAAAAAGGACGATCTCTCATTATAATTTTCTTCATTTAAAATTTGTCTGCATCAAAAATATTCAACAATAACCTTTCAAGAACATATTCTGAAATACATGAATCAAAATTTAATATTATTCATCATACATTTGATAGCATCCCCTATTGTGCATGGAACTGCATATAGTTTTCTATTCGTTTTGTAATTTTCGTATTGTCTCGATTTACTTCTTTCACTATTTTTATTACTCTATCTGTATGAAAAAAATACGTGCCAATGAATCTCTCGCAAGATTGACTTTAGATTATATTTAAGTTTAAGATGATACCAATGTGCTCTGAAATTACCTTTTTCAGATTCAAAAGCCCGTAAATTATTCTATATTTCAATTCTTTCATACCACAATTTGTGAGCAATATTTTCCTGGCTGCCATCAAGATACTGCCACAATATAACAAATCAATCATAATGTACTACAATTTTAACCGTCCTTTTAGTTATCCAGTACGCACGAATTTTCTGCATTTAAAATTTTTTCTCCGCTCAGCAAGCTATATGAGTGAAGTCTGTGCTATATAATAGTAAAACATTTCATTACTACATCCTAAATAGCTGCTAAAGATTGATAAGATCTACAGATTTGTGCTTGTCAATTGATAAGTTTTAAACCAACAGCAAAAGTTACCATTGAATGAAAAAATTACGAATGTTACAATAAGTATTTCCTTTTTTGTTGAATCATAGTTATAAGAATTGTATATATTGTATTAAAACATCTTTTTTACATGATTAATTGTTATTTCATTTACCTCCCAATATGGAAAAGTTAAAACCGTGGATCACACAACCTGAGGTTTTCTCGAGGTCTTCTTTCCGTCATTTTTTTTGAAAAAAATTGATAGAATAATCAAAACAATTTATCATATCGCATCTGAATATCCGTTCCAGAGAACAAAAAGAAAAATCTGTACTTGTAGCGAGCATTAGCATAAATTTCATTTAGGTCACATCCCATCTTGAATTTCTTCATCCTCGCTAGTCCTTTTCTCGTCATCGGCTCGAATACCATTTTAAATTCAGGCTCTACCACTGTGTAATTCATGACAAATACAAACTGACCAAAATTATCTTTGGGAACTATCAAATGATCGCATTTGCAACTACCTGTTTTTTTACAAGATTTAACAAGATAGCCCTGCTTGAGGAGAGGACGCAAAGTGCGGTACATAAACCGCCTGTAACCTTCATGCGTGGGAGGGATTCCAGGGCCATGGGTGAAAGCAAGTTTCAAATTTGTTTGAAGTCGGTAGTAAAATTCTCTAAATTTTTTTCCAAGGAGCAGATCAGGCAGTGGCTCTATTTTTGTCTCGTCATTTGAATAATCTGAAATGAATTTATGTCATGATATGGTGTGAGAAAATCACGCGTAGGTGGAGAAATGATTTGGACGTATTTATGCTAAAAGAAACTTAGCAAAAATAAATCAAATCAAAAGGAGCTGTGTGCTCATTGCTTGTGTGCTACATAAGTCCTTTTGATTTAATTCATTCACACATAATTTCTTTAACTTTAAAAACATCTAATTGGATGATCAGAAGTAGTTGTGACACTGTGAAATGACTCCGAAGGTCAATTTGCTATTAAATTAAGAACAAAAACTCAAAGAGCCATTTTAACCTTTTTATCTTCCAAAAGACCCGGCGCATTTTCAAAACTTCAAACCTCATTTTCTCAAAACTCAGTCAACATGATATTGTTCCTTTCTGATTAATGCAGTCCAAATTTGAAATTAACGACCGAAAATTTTACAATTTTGGGGAGAGATTTCATATTTCTTGTTGGTTTGTTCTTTGTTAACGATGGATTGATGAAAGCATTTAGAAATAAAAATAATTATAGATCTCTTTTCATCTAATTTTACGCTCACAATTTTCTGAGCAAAATGTTACGAATAAAACGTAATCGGAACATTTCCTTGGAACCCACTACGACCCATCTTGAAACGGCTAGCGCCTCTGGTGAGTAAAATGAACAATTATGCAACAATAAATACCGTTATAAAGGGCTCAGTTTGTCTTTTTTGAATATAGCATAGCTACATCAGTGCCGCAAAACATTACAATTATTAAGACTTTCTTTTCTACCTGTGAAAATTTTTTAGATAAGTCATTACCAACATTAGCTCTTTCCATAAAACTTAGCCCTAATTTGGCTTCAGACTTTAACTTTTTGGGATCATCAATCACTTTAGAATGTATTACAAACGCAGTATTTCCCGCTCCTATTTTGGGTATGAGAATGTATCTAAAATCACAATATTTGTCACCATGCTTGCCTCTCTTTGAATGCACGATAAAGTTATTAACCAACGGAGACACTTGGTTCGTCATGTAGATTTTGTAGCGCACAAGGGGGCTGAGTTCGTTGTGATTGTTCTTCATGTATTCCACTAGGTCTTCTTTTAAACTTTCTTCAGTATCCGATAAATGATGGCTGATTAAAGCTTCTCCGAAGTGCGTCAATGGAGATTTAACTGTGACAACGAAGAAAAAGTGTGTTAACATGTAGCTAAAAGTAACCCATCCTTGCGTGAAAATAATCTGCAAAACCAATTTTGGGAGGAATCAAATGTTTTACTTTTTCGCTCATGCCTTTTTGAGGGTATAACTCTGATATTTAAATGGATGTCAATCAAATTATTTAGGCAAACCAATGGTCTACAGTCTATTAAAATTATTAACATATAATTATTAAGTGCAGTTTTTCATTGTTACAGTTTTGAGTTGCCCACTTAGCTTTATTAACATAGCTAAATCAATTAAATTAGTAATGCGGCAAAATAAGGATATACGAGTACAATGTTTCTAAAAAACCTATAGAAACCAGTATTGAAACTGAAAGATAGCAAAAACATTGACACGCATAAGATATTGCAGCAGCCAAAATTGAAGGGGCTATCAAGAGGCTTGCGTTGGTCTGAGGAATTGAATTTTATCCTATTTCGTCAGCATTCTCTCGATGGATAAACTTGAGATCAACTTAGGTCGGTTTCTTTTACTTGTCCTATTCATGTAAGGCTTGTTTCGTTTCATTTGTTTTACTTGCCGATTGTCATTTTTGACTGATTGAGGCCCCAGCCCCGCCCTCCGGTCATTTTAGAAAAAATAAAGGACCATTCTGTCCAAGCCCAAAAACTCTTTCATTACGTTAAAATGAAGTCATCTGGTTCTGTGATAAGCTATAATTGCATCCAAAACAAACCGGCTTTTTCACCAAAAAAACTAGTTTTAAAATGACGGGTTTTGATTTCAACAAAACCTAGGTATTTATTATGATCTTCGCTGCGACTGAGTTGTGATTGATCCAAAAAACTAGAAAAATACGATAGACAAGAAAGATAAATGTTGAGGCAAATGACGTATCCCTCTTGTATCGTATTAATATAAACTTGCAGTACTATACACTAGTTATAACAAGCAGTGAACTCCAACACAATGTGTTGATAAGGCGCGTCATTAACTCGCACATATCAACCCCTTTAGTTTTCATTTACAGAGATTTCAAAATAGGCAAACAGCATAAAAAGAGAATTCACGATCCAACACTGCGAGGTCAAAGACGCACCTTGACGAGACCGTGTATTGTGAAAGTAGAAAGCTATTCGATCGAATTTAAGTTTTTTGATCTGCCTCAAGCAAAATCTTATCAGATTCTTGAAGAAAAGTGCTACGGAATAATTTAAGCGAAGAAAGGAAAAATTCTGTCGAACTCCTAGAAGATAAAGTCGATTTAAAGGTATTTTGGGGCTAAAATACCCAAATCACCGGTAGTAAAAATCCCGTTATATTATTGAAAAGAAATTGACTCGATATAAATGCAATTGCATTAAATACGTCTTGATTTTGTTATTTTAAACGTCTTTCCATGCAAAGAAGTTCAACCATGTCGTTGCTTTATTCATTCATGAATTGAAAGTAAGCAATCTACATCCCGAAAATCTACTGATTTGCCGTAAAAAATTGCAGAAACTTGATATACCAGGTCGATGCACCCACTCGTTGAATTTACCAACCAATTTTGTGAGTGCA